>JAUCMR010000028.1:20059724-20071286 GCA_032357425.1 Enteromius argenteus | reverse complement strand
TACAGTACAGTAGCTTTGTCTAAAGGGAATGCTGCAAACTGTCCTCCATCTTATAGCTCATTTGCACTTAATTTTTGGTTCTCACATGATCATTCATGTACTGCAGGTGTGAATGGGATAAGAGGTAAACTTATTATTATGATCGCAACTGGCCTGAAGTACCCTGAATATTTTTTGGATGAATTGGAAAGCCAAATTCATAGTTATCACTGCCATTTTCAAGTTCAATGAACACTAGAGACAGTAAAACTCAGACAACTTCTATTCACACAAATATCGAGCCAGAGTGTCCATTTAAAAAGGCTTATTTTCACATAATTCCTGGCGCAGTATTATGTTCTGACTTCAAAACAGTTTTGAATATAACTGATACTTTTAAACTTTAGTGTCACATATACAGCTTCATATGTTTCATATGTTATGCAGTAGGTTTGCTCACGTGATACGGTTCTTAAGTATGACACCCATGAAACTGCATGAAACTCAACAAAACAACTCAAACCTGCATAGGTTTTAATGTTGGGTTGTTGCTGGGGAGTTTGTTATTTTCCAACGTGATAAAATTTTAAAGGATTCGTTCAACCAAAAATGAAAATTAGCCTATGTTTCATTCACCCTCAAAGCATCATAGGTGTATATGAATTTCTTCTTTCAGACGAATCCACAAATCCGAGCATTAGAATGGGAGTAGGAGGGTTTTTTTTTTTTCAACAGTCCAAAAGTGCATGTATCTATAATATAATGCCCCTCATACTGCTCCAGGGGTGGATAAAGGCCTCCTTTTATAAATGCTTTTTTCTTACTTCTGCTGACTGTCATACGTGCAAGCCAGTGTGGGCGGATGACTTAGGACGCATGTTTCGCATGCTCCTCTGAGATATGCTAGTTTCATGAGTTTATTTGACTACTTTTGGACTGTTGAACAAGAACACCCACCTGCTCTCATTCTAAAACTTGGAAGAGCAAGGAAAAATTTTAATATAACTCCAATTGGATTCATCTGAAAGAAGAACATCATATACACCTAGGATGCTTTGAGGGTGAGTACAGCATGGGCTAATTTTCATTTTTGGGTGAACTAACCCTTTAACGTTGTATAGCAACACTCCCCAGACATTGGAACTCTGAACAGCCACAATATGTACCTGAAGAAATGTAATCTAAACAAGCCATGGTCACGGGTTGAACACACACTGGACATTTCACTTTGAAACTGCAGAAATGTCACCACAAGCCTGAGCCCGTGTTCAATATTTTACATCTAAGGGGTAAGTTTTGGAGCCCCTCAACTAGTAGAATGCCTTCCAAGAAGAGTGGAAGCTGTTAGGGAGGACCAGCACCTCACTGCCAATGGCTTTAAAATAAAGGCACAACAGGCACATATGGGTGTGGTGTTTGGGTGTCCACATACTAATGGTCATATACACCCTCCAGTTCTCAAATTACCATAATATGTACATTATTTTGAGCTGTATAAATAAAGAGCACCATCTGTCACTATTAATATAGATTTTCAATATATGTTGTGTTCTTCCTGTATCAGCCATGTAATATGAAACTAAATATTTATATTCCCATCCATCGAAGCATGCGGCCATTTCCACTAAATAAACAAATTACGTTTGTATTTGAGGGGATGAGACAGAGGTTGTGAATATCCAGTGTCTAAACTCTATTACACACTCCAAACATGGTAACTTGTTCCAGCTTTCTTAGGTCACAACCACTGTATAATTAGATGACTTAGTGTTGACGATGGGTTGATTCATCAGAATTATACTGAGTAAGAGTGACGTCATTTAGGCATATCATTATCCTGAGAGTGAACACTTTTGACTGAGTGATTTTTGTACAAACAAAAAAAGTTTAAACTTTTAACCTCACTGCATTAAAGGCAGGGCTCTGTCTCCTAATTAGGGGCCAACTGTACGCGTACCATCTCTGATCCAAGCAGCAGGGGCCACATCAGCTGGGAGCCGCGTGGGCTGAGAGGCATCTGTTTTGAGCCCGTGAGATAGCACTGGTCCCAGAGGTCTGATGTTAAATCACGTCACATGTACTCTTATTGCATGTGCAAAGAGATGAAGAGCTGCTCGGAGGAATCTTGGGTCGATGAAATAAACAGCAAATGTCACTAAGGCAGCAGATGAAACCAGATCCCTATGAAACGAATTCCCACAAGCCAGATCTAAAGTTAAAAAAAAAAAAAAAGATAGGATTTTTGGCATTCCATTGTTTTCAAAGTTGCTCTGTATTTATCATGTCAAACATTTAACTTACAGTAGGTTATAGTATCATGTGCAAACTGTACATAGTATGCAGTTCAATAAAGTATTACAATTTAGAATTTAAAGCATATAGAAATTGAACGGTGAAGGAAATTCTGTAACACTTTCTTTCAACATTTACTAATGCATTATTATTAAAATGACAAGTTGAGCTAACATGAATAAACAACTGTATTAAATTAACATAAACAAAGATTAATTAATAGTCTAAAAATCCATTGTTCATCATTTGTTCAGGTTAGTTAGTACTGTACAATAACTAGTGTTAATGAATAACACCTTATTGTAAAGTGTTACCGGAATTTCAGTATGTTAATCATGTAAATAATGGCATATTTTCATTTCAAAATGTCCATATTTGAGAAAAAAAGTTGAGTAGCTTGCATGGATGTTACTGTTGGTTTAACATTTCTATCATAAAACAGTTGTTAAATATTAAATCTCTACTTCCATCTTGCTATTTTCTACCTTCTCTCTTTCAATGTAAATCTGATTCTTCTTGCTGAAATTTGTGCTCTGCTTCTGTGAACAGTAAACTCTGCCTACTTTGATTAAATTGGCCATCTAAATAACTTTGACACTGATGAGCATTGCTAAACCATTGAGGCAGAACAGGCTAAAATATTTTATATATAGTGAAGTTTGAAAATCTTCCCCCGATTGATATAATGTTCAGCATTCAACAGCTTTTTGCATACAAAATTGCAACTGCTCTTTATATGTATTTGCATACTGAATTAATTTTTTCTTCTTTAAACATGTGTAACCGATTCGAGCCTCCTCTACACAACACAGTGACAATGATAATTAATGAAAATAAAATATAAGATGCACAGCATGTGTTAGGATACCAGAAAAGCATTTAAAATTGTGCATTTGGCAGTCACTTTCATACAAAGCCATGCAAATTGCATTCAATATATACATTTTGTGTTCTTGGCATTGTTGTCACCATTTGCAACACTTTGTGCTACAGCTGCAGCATTTTACTTATATAGAAGCTAATTCTAAAGCCTAAACATATTCTGACTAACAACATTCATTTACGGCTTCAGGAAATTCAAATCTAATTTCAAATTGGAAGATCTGCATAGAAACAAATTATCTGGTACTTGGAGACACTGCTGTCAAAATGTAGTCTTGGTTGATATTACAAATTCACTTCTATTACTGTGTTGTTTAAAAGAACAAACTGAAAGAGCAATGTCTGTAAGATCACATTGCTGTCTTAACTCTGGTATCATAACATCACTGTGTCACTTATCTACAGTTTATAGTTGCTAGCTTGAGTTTCAAATGTTCATTAGGAACAAATGCTCTTTGTGTTCAAGGACAGCGTGGGCTGTTTAAGAGACATTATCAGCGCCTACGTCTACATATCACCACTCTCATCATTTCATCGTAGTTCTCCTTGTTTTTGTTATCTTTGCCCAAATACAGACCCAGAGCTTTGCTTTTGCTTCAACTGTGTGATTTTGCAACCTAAGAGTAATGTTCTGGACTGATGTCTATCCAGCTCTTTCCAAAAACCATTGGCAGGGGACGCAACAAATGCCGCTGTGTTGTTTGAACCTTTTCTTTTTCCAAGTTATGCCATGATCACTTCCCCATGTCTGGAAGATGCCACACAAGAGAAAGTGTGAAAAGTGTCAGCCTCCCTGGATAAGTGAATCTTCTTAGTAAATGAATAAATAATAGAACCATTTCTGAAGTGCTGTGTGCCATGGCTTCATGTGGCAGAAAATAGTGCAGTAATATAAAGCTAGGTCTTTCCATTTCATGAAGAATATTTTAGGTGGCATTGCAAAAAAATCACAGTAACAGTGTTGTGGGTGGTTGGATAAAATTCAGAGTTTAAGAATTCGCTTCCTTCCTGATTATACAGTAGATCTGAAATGAATTGGCCACAGAGGATGTTGAATTGAAATTTGATTCCGAATTCTGAATACAATTATGAAACTGTATTAAAAGCAGCACTATGCAACTTTTTCTATGTTCAAAATTAGCAAAATGTATATAATGAGCGAGTACATCATGAAATTCTCTCTCAATCCACCTTTGTGTCTTATTGCAAATCACTAGGGTACACTTAATACACTTAATAATTTATAATATTTATTTTTGGACTATAGTAGCCTGTTCGGGTCGTCACCGCTGCGGAGTAACACATAAATCACGTAAATCATCTTATACATAAACTTAGAGAATGTTGTTCCGCAGGATGCATGCAATTACAGTATGTTTATTAACCGCTAGAGTAGCAAAAGTTACATAGTGTTGCTTTAATGCTAGGTTTGTGCTGAATCAACTTTACAAATTTTATGTGTTATTATTATTATTTTTAAATTTATAAATTAATTTATTATTTACTTTATATTATATTATTTATTATTATTTATTATTATTTGCTTTTCAGTATATATAATATTACTGTATTTTTTTCACTTAATAGTAACATTTAATTTAACACAATTATTACGACAAACATCTATAGGTAATTCATAATACAATATACTGTCAAATACATACATAAATAGTGCTGTCAAATGATTAATTGCAATTAATCATTTGAAACACACGCAGTTGAAAGTAGAAAGTTTTCATACACCTTGCTGAATCTGCAAAATGTAAATTATTTTTACCAAAATAAGAGGGATTTAGTACCGACCTGAATAAGATATTTCACATAAAAGATAATAACATATATTCCACAATAGAAAATAATAGTTGAATTTAGGACTGGGCAATATATTGCATGATATATATTTATGCATAAAGTCGGTTCCTTGATTAGCGGTAAATCTCCATCACCTGTTTTCAAATGGAGCGGCAGTTATACACAGAGCTGTAGATAACTGACAAGCTACGCAATATTGAGTTCAGTATCGCAAATGAATCACCAAACGAAACTGAACCCCATATTGCGTAGCTTGTCAGTGATTTACAGCTCTGTGTATTAACTTCCGCTCCATTTGAAAACAGGTGATGGAGATTTACCGCTAATCAAAGAACCGGCTTTACTGACTAGATGTGCATGAATATATCGTGCGATATATTGCCCAGCCCTAGCTGAATTTATAAAAATGGTTCCAAAGTTTACATGATTCTTAATACTGTGTTTGTTACCTGAATGATCCACAGCTGTGTTTGTTTGTTTGTTTGTTTTAGTAATAGTTGTTTATGAGTCCCTTGTTTGTTCTAAACAGCCTGCTGTTCCTTAGAAAATGCTTAAGGTCCCACAAATACTTTGAATTTCGAGCATTTTCCTAAATTTGAACCCTAACCACAATAACTTTGTTTTTGAGATCCATTTTTTCGCACTGAGGACACCTAAAGGACTCATATGCAACTATTACAGAAGATTAAACTTACTGATGCTTCAGAAAGAAAAATTATTCATGAAAATATTTGAACAGAATGAAGATTTTTTCTTAATAAGTAAAATTAACCCTGATTTTCAAATTTAAGAAGTTTTAATACAGTATATGTAACACATTAGTGTCTCTCTTTCTCTCTCTCTCTCTCTCTCTCTCTCTAATATATCATGATATTCCTGATTCCTGAATTTGACTGTAGTTGAAAGTGTAGTTTCTTTTTCAAATGACAGTTCTACATCATTTTTTGAAACCTGAAATTCACTTCCATTTTGAATTAAAATTTTACTTAAAATATTTGTAATTCAGTTTTAAATCCATGGTTTTTGTTGGCTGTCTGAAGAGCCTACCTCTAAATCGTCTATTTCTCAGGTCCCTCCTTCAGTAAGTAAGTATATGGACTTTTGCCTAGTTTCATGACATGCCAGGTGAAAAGTGTGTCCAGCACTCTTCTTCGAAGCAAGCCGCATGTTTTAATTTTTAATTTTTCCATTCATGTCTATCGCACAAATTCTGTGGGATGAAGCTTGACTTAGCAACCACAACTATAAAATCACAATTATACACTACCGTATATTAAATAGCACTTAGTATTTCTTTGAATGTGGCTTCACCTTCACATGTGCAACCAAGAAACTAAAGCTGACTTCCATTCCAGTCTTGCTACGATAACATTCGTTGAAGATCAGTTCAGTTTGGGGAAGTGAAAAAGGTTGTTTTTGTCTTCGTTGAGAAAAACCTCCACGGGGCACAGCAGTCCAGTGATCGCTATTGGCTGTTTTAAAGTGTTATGCAGGGATAGAAAGGGTGGTGAGTCTTGAGTGCTTTGTGGTTTTGGGCTGTTGCTTTGGTTTGCTGTTATGATCTCTGGCGTCATGTGATGCATGCAGAAGCTTTGATGATGTTGCATGTGATTAGATCACTAATATTTTTTACAGCTCTTTTTTCCGTAACACAACAAATAAAAACAAATGGTAAATGAACACTGCAAGGTGGACTTTGTAATAGGGTGCCGAAGGGCTGCTGATATGTGCTCTACTTTTTCTGTTATGCAGCCTTTAAAGAGGCCTAGGATAATGAGAGAAAGTATTATAAGAAGAGGTGACTTATAACATCAAGATTTCAGGTTAAAATTTACAATTATGTGTGCATGAATATGTCATGTAATGTAACTGTGCCTCATTTCTCTTCACCAAATATTTAAAGTTCTGTCATCATTTACTCATACTCAAGTTACTTCAAATCTGTATGACTTTTTTTCTTCTGTTGAACATAAAATCTGATATTTCTAAGAATGTGGGTACATATATAGTTGCTGGTAGCCATTGAGTTCCATGGTATTGGAAGAAATTTTCACTTTTAGGCTAGAGACAGGATGAGTTAATTATTTCAGTTGGTTTGTTGGTTTGTTTTAATTTGTTTTAACATGCAAGCAATTCTACTTTTTTTGTAGAATTTATTTTTTTTCCAAAAACACTTTTAAACCTTCCACTGTTAATCCGTGCATCCTGACCAATCAGACACGCTGATATCCACTTAACCAATGGCGTGAGTTTGGGGTTTGCCAACGAATAACAAAGGGTTTAATTTAAAATTTTTTATGTTGCTGGTGGTGCCAAATGAAACAGTTTTCATGATTTGAAATAACTTTCTGGTCTGATGTAACATGCATATTTAAAGGAACAAGTATTCCATGTAGTCATTCTGTTAAAAAGGTCAAAATGCATGCAAGATAATAAAAAAAGAGTAAGGCATAGAAATTTCATGCCATATAGCATATAGTTGTCTACCCAAGTATTTAACTGCTCATTAATTTGTCATAAAGCATACAACATGTTTTAATATGAAGAGAGAGACAAACAGCAATTATCCGATGTTATTCTCTGTGTAATGTGAGTTCATGCTGCAGGAAACCTCACAGAAAGCCGACGAGTGTAATTTCTCTCTTCTCGCACTCAGCCTGTGTGTCTGCGTCCCCTCCAGTGTCTGATTTATGAAGCAGTGTTCTTTGCCCATGTGCGTCAGCACTGGCTCTGGGAGTCTCGTGAGGCGTTGCGCTCCTGAAGAGCTGTGTCTCGTGTCTGGACAGCGTCAGTCGGCAGCAGCCCCCGGCCCCCTCCTGTTTTTTCTCTTCTGCTGTCTCTCTCTCTTTGCGTAAACAGACCTGTGCATCCATACATCACCATGCTTTTTTCCCCTGAGCTAAAACCAGCTATCAAAGGTTGCTTTAACCCTACATTTTTTCCCTTAATTTACAGAACTTAAAAAATATATATTTACAGATAATTTGAAGTGCTTTCCAACATTTTGACAGATAAATTAAAGTGATTATCGTGCTTCTGTTTTTTTATATTTCAACAGTAAAAGCATTCTGTTTAAGAAGTGGCGCTTAAAAAAATTACATTTCAAAGTGCAAAAATAAACCAGAAGAAGATATGTGAGTTTAATGAAAGAACATATTCCTGTTTGGCGATACTAGGGATTCTTCAGTCCAATTCTAAGGATCGATATCAACTAATTTTTTTGCGGGTCGGGTATTGGTGAGACGAGACTGATCCAAATCCAATCTTGTGCGTATGTTATTATGTGTTATTGTTAAGCCCCAAGAATGGCACATAAACATTATAAAGTACGATAAAGTTTTTGTGCACTATATTTCAAGTGTTCTGAAGCTGTTTTAAAAGCTGAATGCAAGGTACAGATGAATATTTAAGTCATTTAATCAAATTTCACATAAACTCTGCTCTCCGCTGTGGCTGTCTGTCATCCTCCATTCAGAATTCAAACTGCATTCGATTACTACATTCAAAACGATGAAACTCTCTTCAAGAGTGCTCAATAAGACAATTAAAGCTGTTGAAAGAAAAGGCTTAATAAAGCATTGCACAGATTTAATACACTACGCATCAATATCTTTTCCCCTTTGAACTTTTCTATACATTGATTTTCTATACTTTTCTACATTTATTTAAAAAAAAAAATTGTGCTGGTATCAGATTGGATCGGTATCGGTAGATACTCTGAATTTTTGGGATCGGATCGGTTCTGAAAAAATGGTATTGTTGCCTCCCTAGGCAATACCTTTTGATCCCTGTAAAGTTTAAAATATGAATATGCTTGTGTTATAATTTAAGAAAGTATTTCTATAAAAGGGCCTACCAAAAGATCAGTAGAAAAATTTGGCATTTTGTTTAACTTATGTGAACTTATTATAATTTGATTATTTACAAAATATCAAGAAAATGAACATGAGCAAAGATAGAGAATTAAGTTCAATTGAAGGTCAGTTTTTTAATTGTTAAAGAACTTTTCATCATCGTTTCTGTAATTTTGTCGAACAGGATACATGTTTTGGAGTAAAACATGTAAATTAACTTTGAATTATGCCTCAATAAACTCCTAATTTTCTGCTTATTAATAGTTAGTAAGTAGTTGTTAAATGTAGGTATTGGGCAAGGTTAGGGATGTAGAATATGGTCATGCAGAATATGTGCTTTATAAACACTAATAAACAGCCAATGTGTTATGATAAGGCATGCTAATAAACAACTTATTCATAGCGAGAGCTGTTTTTATATTAGAAGTTAGAAAATATCAAAATAGAGTGAAATTTACATTTAATTTAATTCATCTCTTTTCACATAATTCTGATATTGTGATTATTAAAAACAAACAAACACATAGATAATTTACAACCCAGTCCATCCAAAAGTCAGGTGACGGTAGTGAAAAACCATTTCTCCTTCGTCTGGTAAAGAAGAAACACATTTTTTTTATGATTCCAGGCTGTATCTCACTCAGACTTTGTGGACTGATATTTTTTACAATTTTGCATTCAGCTCCTTCCGCTTTGAGACCGGGATACACCACAATGGAATTAGGTGAGGGTTGTAGTTTGATGTATAATGATTACTTGTGCAACTTCTGCAAGATAGTGAATACAGCTGTTTGTGTCTGAGGTTGAGTATGGATATGAATATTTTCACACATCTGGTTTGGATTTAGCGTTCAAAGAGTGGAGGCTCTGCCATTTTCATCTGTTTTGTCTTTTGTTGTTGTGGACCAAAACAGTCTGTAGCCTCTTACTAGCCTTTGTCTGCTTGTGGGAGCTCTTGTGGGCTAGTTTGGGTCTCAATATCTTCCTGCTGACATGTGTGTGTGTATGTTTGTATAGTGTGGAACACATGCCTCCCAGCTGCGTTTCCCCCGAGTTTGCACATTAAGTCAAGCCACACATATGCTGAAAGTGTTTGGTTTTAGTTGAGTCCATCGTGGCATTTTAAAAAATGAAAAAAATAAATAAATAAATAAATGCGTAGAACAGAGGTATTTAATTAAAGTTCCTGGAGGTCCAGTCTCTAAATTTCCATTGACGCACAGTCAATCATACCCACATTACTGTTTTTGTGATGTGGGAACTTCACATTTAATTTCTTAGAATTATGTTTAAGATGGCACCTGTAAGTATTTTTAAATGTAGTAAACAGTAAATCCTATATCCTAAACAGTAAAATTCATTTAAATACATTTTCTTTCTTTTTTTTAAGATTTCTTTTTTGGCATTTTTTGCCTTTATTCGATAGAATAGATCAGTGTTGTCAGGAAGTGAAGCGCTACAGAGATAGGGGATGGGATGGGGAAAGGTCTGCGAGCCGGGACTCGAACTTGCGATGCCCGAAGTGCATCGGCGCGCTGTCCACGAGGCTATCGGCGCCGACTAAATACATTTTCTACAAGACACCGTCCACTTATTTGTGATCTTTATTATGTAGACTCTAGAAGTAGGTCTGTGAAGGCTCCATTTCTTTTTGTCTGTAGCTTATTAATAATTGCAATTAATATTTAGCAGAAGATTAAACACATTTAAATATAAATTATGGAAGGGGTGCAAGCTTAGGCTGCAAGGGTTAAGCATGGTATAGTACAAGCAGACCCTAAAAAATAAAAGAGGTGCTACTAGGACTACCCACAAAAGCACGGGTTGTTTTGTTGTTTGATAACTGAAATGTGCTTGGCTCCAGCAATGGCCTAGTAAGTGGATGTTTGCCCCAAACAACAAAGACATTAAACAACAGCACTTAGTGAGCTCTCAAACACTTAATTGCCTATTAAGCACAGTCAGTTGTCCATCTTCTTCCTGTCTCTATAAGGGCTTTTTTGCTTGCAGGAGATGATTCCATTACTATAAGCACACAAAGCTGCATAATGAGAGTGGTCCCAGCACAGAGCCTTTGCAGCACCCCAATAATAAGTGGTGATTAACATTGTGGTGTAGGCAGATAAAAAAAAGAATTTCATATGATCATTATTTATTTATTCAGTACATTCATGTTTTCCCCAATCTAGTCTGAATCCTCCAGACCTCCTTCATAATAGACCTTTGCAGACCTCCTGCAAATTGTTTTATTTTGGGGCGTATTTAAAATGACAATTTTACTTAAATGTCATTAAGTGATGTTTATGCTAATAAACGAGTTTCGGGAGGAAGCTGGACGAATTGATCATGGCTGGCCCGCATTATCTAATCAATCCCTCGTGACACCTGCCCAATCAGTTCCTTTCTGCCTACTATAAATAACCCCGTTTCCTCTTCTTCCGCTTCTCGCCTTTCGTGCATTCTTCGGAATCGCACGACTGAAAGACACATCCTACACTCACGACGTCTAACTTGGACTCGTCTGCCTTCCTCCGCGAGGACCGATTCCTCAGCCTGCCTTCCCAACGCGGCTCGCAACAACTTCCCCAGCGAGAAAGCAATCCAAGTGAAAGAATCCACACTACTCACCTCTCTCTGGCACCGCCAGATGACGTCATACGCAAGCCGCGTTTCCATGACGCCAGCACGGCGTGTCATTTTTACTTCTCCTCGGTCACGTAACGTATTTTATGCTCCCATCCTC
>JAUCMR010000028.1:19985463-20001804 GCA_032357425.1 Enteromius argenteus | reverse complement strand
ATGGGGTTTTGGTTCCTTGCCGCTGTCGCCTCTGGCTTGCTTAATTGGGGACACCTAATTTCTAGTGATTATCGTCGCTTTGATTACAGAGACCGTCTCTGCATTTGATAAACAAATGGTTTAATCTCGTCATTATACATTACCATCACTCTGTTCTCCTGTTTGATAATGTTCAGTGCTTTGCTACAATCTGTATTGCTAAAAGCGCTATATAAACAAAAGTGATTGATATATATATATATATATCCACTTTTTAACTTGTGAAGCTCAACAATCTTTTGCTGCACACCAGAAATGTTTTTTTCTCATTGTGATGGATGATTAAAGGGGAAAAATCACCCAAAAATGAAAATTATTCCATGATTTACTCATCTTCAAGCCATCCTAGGTATATACACAACTTTTTTTTTTTCTGATGAATACCAACAAAGTTATGTTTCAACTCAAAGTACAGCGCAAGCCACTGGATGTGGACGTTTCTCAATGGCAAGTGCCAATTTTGTTTATGGCACTTTGACTTACGCGTTACAGTCAAATTAGTTTACTTGTTCTGGATAGTCTTGAAGTAATTTTTTTTACCTTATACCATGTTCTAACTACACGCGATGAAATGTATCTTTTCCACGTTAATTGGAGTTTTTGTAATAACTAGCCGCGATGGCAACACGCAAGGTTTCTAATTTAGAAGCCATTTCTATTTCCGCGACGTCGCGGCTGGATCAACAACATACAAACTATATGAAAGTAGACAATCTCAGGTGATTGTGCTTTATTCAAAGTTTAACATGAACAATATGAGTTTTAATATCATATTACGTGACCATACTGAAAAAAACAACAACAGACATTTTACCTCAGATCTTGAAAATAAATGAAAAATATGGCTGTTACAACTGTGAACACACTGCAAACCAACGAGTGTATTCCATAACACGTGTTATAAGTCACTCAGAATGTAGATTTAATAATCTTAAAATGGTTTTATATTTATACATTAGATTATAAAAGTATCCGTTTCCTTGGGAGAGCAGGATTGCGTGCACTTCCAGAGAGCCCGCCCTCTCACACTTCTGATTGGTTGTGACATTTGATTGATTCTGTCGCTTTGCATCTAGTGCCGCTTGTTGCTGGAATCTTGTCGCGTGTAGTTAGGACACGGTGTTAGGTTATAAGAAGAATGACTGCAGTCCCTCCTACATGTATGGTACACCATCCAGGCTTTAAACCAAATAGTCTAAATCCATATACTCTGCAGAACATCTACAGCAACTATAGAAGCGACTACAGCCATATAAAAGGCAGAACATCAGTTAATATAGTCTGATAAACCATACCAATAATCGAATAAATATCACTATCATTTTTAATGGCATAACTAACACAAATGATGAAATATGAATAAGATATGTAACTCTTTACGCTCTCTATTTATAAACTCAAACTCTGTACACATTTTATTTGGTCACGTAGATATTTAGGCAGTTCTGCCATCTTGGATACCAGATTTGGACACCAGAGCTGGGGCTACTTTGTTCAGAGTGTCCATGCTGTCATTCTGATTTGCAGTGTCATCTGGATACGCCAAGAGTTTCTAGATCTGGCTGGACATTACGTTGGCTTCTGACCCCCTCTTATTTAAAACTGAAAACATGATCGCTTCCCCCTTTGGTGGTCTTTCATACTCTGCACAAAGGAATAGGAATGGGGATTGCCTTCATTTCATCCACAAATGAAGAGGGGTCCATAATGACTTCGTCAAAGACTAGATTTAGTAGCTCGTCAACATAATCTGGAAAAAGAAAAAAAAGAAAAAGAGACATTACCAACACGTTTTTCACAACAAAACCCGCACAGCTGCTACTGAAAACTAGCCCAAACCAGGGGTGGAATTCCCTTGGTTAAAACATGCACTCGAGGAGCTAAATATGTTATTGGGGTCACTTCAACTCACGGACCATTTTGTACACCACCTGACCTGTTGTTGTTGTTGTGGCTTGTTCTCTGCTTGCATTTTCGTTATGATGAAGCACAGCAAGGTACAATCTACAAGGAAAACAACAGATAGTAAATGACAGCTGTACTACAGTATGTTTTTATAATTTTCTTTTAAGCTGTATTACCTGCACAACATTCCCATGAAAGGGAACACTACATTTTTAGGTATAATGCGTGGAATTAGGCTGTGGAACGCCTCCAGGGAAGATGTCTGAAAATCACTGAGCTTCTCCACATCCTTAAGGACCGTCTTGTTGCAGAGTACTTTTTCAATTTTGTGGATAGCCAGTGACCCTGTATTATTACAAACTATTGTCAGTAACAGAAAAACTTGCTTTTCAGGAAAGTAACACCAATTTATTCCATAATAAATATTGTTTGACGTAATATGAAATAGACAACACTCAAACTTCTAAGACAAACCTTTTTATAACAAGTACCTCGTTGAAACCATTTATTTGCATCCTTTGATTCTCTAAGTGAATGTTCACACTTGGGAAAGATGGGATTGTCGTGAGTATGCACATTCTGGAGGTGGTTGATCAGTGAAGTCCACTTAGCCACCCTCTCTGGTCCTGATGCGGAGGAATTGGCGCACCAGTAAGCATGATTTCTGATGCTACGCTGCCACTTCCTCAGCAATCCACATTCCTTGTTTTTAGTCAGTTTTTGTAGTTTCTTAGACAAACCTGAATGAAACATTAATGAATAAGTTAAAAGAAATGCCTGCAATGTTCACTTTACTCCATAAATTATTATATGGTTAGCAGGTTACCTTTCTCGAAGTGCCACACATCATAGAACTGGGTTATGCTGCGTTCCCTGAGATACGTCTGAATCTGTGGATGACGGTCAGTGACAATGTAGTCCACTTCTACACCGTTAGACTCCAGCAGATCCAGACATCTCTTTAGGCCTTCCTTCTCCATGTGGTAGCTACCACCAACCTCATTGCTCTAGATATGCAGAATAATTAGTTGTTTTTGTTTTTTTAAGTGATATACTTTTTTCAGTCGTGTTCTCCATTAAGGTTACACACCTGTACAAGCTGGAGGTCTACAATAGTATTGCTGTGCATGTCTATTACCGTGTAGCTTCCATATTTGGCTGAATGCCCTACAAAAAACAAAAAGATGGGAATGTAACTATGCTTCAACTTGCGATGACAATTTCTTTCACACATAAAAAAAAATAAATAAAAATAATTCTCTACTTATGACTAATTTTTGTCTTACCTGGGGAGTCTGCATGCATATTTCCAGCTACCGCAATCTTTCTTCTGTCTTGTAACTTCTGTATAATGTTTCTCTGTTCACTTTTCCACTTATGTATAATTGCTGGTTCCAAGAAATTCCTGCAATGTCTCTGGAATGTTTCGTACTGGTAAATGTGTAACTCCATGGCCTTGCAAACCTATCAATGTGGAACATTAAATGGGTCATATGATATGATTTCGAGTTGTTAGTGCATAGATAAGATCCCTAAATTTGCAAAGATTAAAATTTCAAAAGCAAAGAGATATTCTTTATAAAAGTTATGAGTTGTCCCCACCCCCTAAAATGCCCCCACGTCACAGAGTGGGTTTACTTACAAACACCACCCAAATGCTTATGCAAAGAAAGAAACTACTCTCTTTGTGCTTCCAAAAGAGGACACAACTAGAAATCAGTGGTCAAGGTGTATTCACAAAACTGTTCCAAAACATTTCAACCCAAACAGTTTTGCACCTTAAACCCCATAAACACATTGCATTATACCAAATACACAATGTTCTTTTTAGCAACATCATATGACCCCTTTAAACATCTATTTATTAAGAATATAAACAATTTTGATGTTACAAAAAATATATAGGCTACATATTGCATTTATAATTTACTACAGGCCTACCTTTTGTAGTTGGATGAATGATCCTCCAGTAAAATAAGTCGCTGCTGATAAGAGAAGGTTTCCAATGGGTGTACTTCCAACTATGGGCTGGCTCTGCCATTTCCTGTTGTACAGGCACTTGGGGCAAAGCTGGCTGAACGCAACATAAGTGCCCATCCGGTGTAGCTTCACATCAGACTCTGATTTGCAAATGGGACACGTGGAAAACAGCTCACGCAAACACGTTTCAAAAACGATGTATTTTGCATCTCCATAGGCATGTCTTCGCCCAAACCTAATAAATAAATCAATAATTCGGGTAATATTGTCAGATAAGGCTTCTTAGTAGCACATTGGACTTTCAGATTTGTATTACTTACGACATTTCAGATTCTTGTGGAACGGTAGAGTCGCCTGGGTTAAAAGTTGAGTCATGTGGTTCGGTCTCAAAATGTATGTCTGACTCCTCCTCCAACTTTAGATGAGGTCTTTTGGTTGGTCTGAAACTAGGAGTCTTTATAGGTCTTGATGAGAATTGTACATCACAGGAGGTTGACGTGCTTGCCTGTGAACCTTAAGAAAGGAACATACAATTATGATAGTTTTTTTGGTAATATAAAGTGCTATAAAAACAAAATACAACAACAACAAAATTTCTTAAATGTATACCTGTACTCCAAATATGTTTGTCTTTCAGTGTAGTGAAGGACAGTTGTGTGCCAACAGCTTTTTTGGGCAAATCATCAGTTTGTGTCATCATACAAACAGTTGGCGGATAGTCAGTCTGACAAGCCACATCGAAACGTGTAACTCCACTTGAAATGGTCTGCTGTGAAGTACTCTAAAATCACAGATCACATAAAAAGTTGAGGAAATTGGGAGTACTGGAGCACAGATCTTTTCCAGAGCTGTCACAGTTGGATGTTACACAGAAAACACTTAAGCTGGTCAACACTGACTACAGTATATGGTGCTTTTTATCACTTACATTGTAGTATAATAACGAGGGTGCTCCACTGTTACAAAAATAAAGACTCAGAGGGGACATAAGTGGTTTCATGCGTGTGTTAGCAAGCCTAGGCCACAGTTCGGTGGTAAACAATCAAACAGCTATGGCATTTGCGTTAGCCCAATGCAGAAACGTATCGATAAAGACTACAGCATGTAGACAAACGTATTGCTCTTTTCTTTATCCTAACACCAAGTAATAACGACAAACATTCACTATTCATCGCTGAGCGGAGCAAACACAACTAGCCAATTACGTAGTTTGCATGCTACAAAGAACACGAGAGCACATTTTTTACTCATACTTACAGGTTGTGATTTGGAGGAGGGGCAAGCTGGTCTAAATACACTGGGTACTGATCCTTCCTTCAACAACAACCGGCTTGAGAATCCCGCGTTGTACGCATTTAGGTTGCTGAAGCAGTCATCAGCAAAATGACGGGAACACAACACAAGGTTGGGGCTGTACTGATGTGGTATTTTTCTAAATATGAACTTTAACCATTGGCTCTTCACAGCCTCGTCCTTTGGCAGTGAAAAAAATACTGATTTACCCTCACAGTGCAGAGCACAGCGTCTTCGAGACATGTCGGCATCAACAGGAATCCAACCGCTAGTGTTTGAGGGAGGAGTTCAAGTTTTCCCGGGTCTGCGCGCGCAACGAGTGGGCGGGCATAAATACGCTAATTTTAAATTATTGTTTTTATTTTTATTATTGATGCACACAATTTAAATATAAACTTTAACGGTGCACTCATTAGTGTTAGTATAAGTGTTGACACAGCAAATTAAAAAGCAGAAGATAAAAAAAACAACAACATATATATAATGTGTATATATAATATATATATATATACATTATATATATATATAATATATATAATGATTAAGGTATTTAACATCTTTTAACAATACTCCAGCTTTGACTGAGAGCACAGTAAAAGGTTGAACGGGTATATGTTTGGAAAGAAGTCAGTTTTGAAATTCAAGCCAGATGTTTTGGACAGGTTCACAATGGAAAAGCATATGTTCTATTCCGTTTCAATGTCTTTTTGCTAATATTTAATTTTGACGTCAACGACTAGGGATTCTTTTCTAAAAAAATAAGCTCTTTTTGAGCTTTATACACGGCGCACTTTCAGATTTAAAACTTTGCAGGATTTTTCACTTAGAGCTGTGTTACACACACTGCATGAAAGGTCATTTACAAAAATCCATCATAGGGGCACTTTAGAATAGATATTCTGCTTTCTAACTGATTATGTTTTATACCACATGTTGGAGAACGTTGCATTATGAATAATTTGAACTGACAAAATATAAAAATCACTACCGGTTCCAAAACTGGATAAGTGTTTATTGATAATTGAATTACAGTTCTCTTTTATACACATTTCATAAATGATACAGGATTTTACATTGTCATTTTTGAATTCTTCTAACATTACAGCATCCGATGCCAAAGACAAAATGAATAAAGAATATGAAAAAAAATAATAATAATAATTCAGCATGACCCCATTACCTTTTTCCCCCAAAATATAATTTTCATTTTAAGTGCACATGAAGAAAACTTTAAAATAATACACATAACTAAAAGATAATCAGTGTGGGAGTATAATAAGGAGCTAAAGAAAGGCAAATGGATGGAGCGAGGGGTGTTTGAGAAGGTCAGGTCTTCCATACTCTCTGTTCTCAGATCAGAAGAAAGGCAGCACTGCAGCGATCGAGCAGCAGCATTGAGATTGAGAGAGCAAAGAGAGGCTAAAAACAAGACATGATGTAGAGGAGAACCTTGACCAGTCAGAACCTTGCAGCTGCCAAGAGTGTGCTTGCTGCTGGATCATGAAGGGTGAGGGATTGGGTAGAAGGGAAAAAAAAAAAAAAAAAAAGATTGATGAACCAGGAGTCTGTTAATCTGAAATCTGCATTCATAATAATCTTTTCTTTTTTGATTCATTTATATATAATTTCCCCATGTAAACATACATTCATGCAACACCCGCTTTAGAATAGATTCAATATATTTGATATTATTATTATTATTATTTAAAAAACCCTGAAACAAACAGAAAACCCTACAAATAAACTAAAAGAAGTTCAACTTTGACCAGACCCAAGACCTCTTGCAGATGTTCAGTAGGTCGAGGGATGTCAAGTGTACTGGGCATCTTGGAGTGTGAGACGGCTGACTTTTTGCCCTGAAATAACTTTGGAGTATGTCTATAAAGGATGAATCTATGACTACTGATCACATAAATGTGGAAGAATGTATGTTTTTATGCTTGTGATGCATCGGCTGATTTTGACTGCTATGGTTACGCATGAGACGAGATGCTCACACCAACTGCATATTGTGACAAATGTGCACAGTGACCTTGATTCTGCCTTCGGTCAACATTCTTTATTGATCCTTTATAGACCAGACAGATTTTAAGGTTTAGGTTTATGATGATGAACATAAATATAATCAGTCAATCATTTTCTTTAGGGTGATTAATGCTTTGGTTCGGCACTATGCCTCAAGAGCCCTGGACCAGTGGATATGCATGTGTCTTGTACCCAACAGCGGATGGACCCAAAGCTTGCATTTCATTTCACTTTATAATAGTCCCATAAACCCTGTTCAAACAAACTCAGATCAAAGAGAGAAGCATCTTGCTGTGTTCAATCACAAGGTAATTCACTCAAGCGCACCGAGTAACTCACATTGACCTGAACTCCTCACCAACAATAAATAGTGACTGTTAAAAGGGCATCCATCACTACACTTTTAGCCAGACATGCAAAATCCAAAGGATGGATTATGATCCCAAAATATTTTTGTCATTATTTACCATAATGCCATTCCAGACCCGATGCGGTTTTTTGTTCCCAATGAACACAAAACTGAGATAATTTGAGAAACTTTTTCTTAAAACCTTAGTTTATAGTTACTCCAAAAAGTTAAAGCTCCATAAAGAACAAAAAGTAGTTCCCATGATTCAGAAGCTATATTCCAGGTCTGCTGAAGACATACAATAGCTTTAAAATGTTTGCTCACCCTTATGTCATTCTAAACCTATAAGAGTCTTCAAAACAACATTCTTTTTAGGATCTTTTTTTGTACATCTTTTAAAAGTCCACACAACAAAAACATTGGTTCATCAATCTGTATGAATCAAGTGATTTAATCCATGAGACAATTGTTCTTGTATCACACAAGAATGCTTGACATTCTCACATTTTAAGCAAATAACGTGGAGCTTTTGTTTACCATATTTGATAAGCTCCGTTTAAATGCACTGCACAAAGTATTAATAAAAGACTACACTAAATATCTTCATCATAAGCATTCATGCCTCTTTAGAAAAGTTAAATTAAACCACTTGATATACAAACATGTGTCAATGTTTTGGTTGGATGAACTTTTAATGAATGAACAGAAATGTTTTCTCTCTTTTTTGCTTTTCAAATAAATGAATGTCTTATGACATGAGTATAAATAAACTAACAAAAAATGTAATTTTTTGGTTGAATTATCCCTTTCAGTCACCAACTGCTAACAATCATCCCCCCATTTTACAACTCTGAAACATAAAACATCAATATTTGAATGTAAAAATGTATTAGAAAATTGTCAATCTATTCCTCAAATTTTGTATGGCTTCAGGAGACTGGGAATATAGTGTCATATTAACTAGTGAATTCTTTAAAAAGATTGACGGCCGTTGTCAGTATGAATGCTGTAAAGAAATGAGCTGCGAGAACATTCTACTAAATTTCTCCTTTTGAGTTTCACAGAAACAACTTTTTTGGAGGAACTCTTTCTGTAACGTCCCTTCTATTAGAGTTGTAGGCTGGAATCTCACCCTGTAATATTTAAACACATGGTAAGAATGGACACAAGCTGCTGCTAAGGGGATTTGAGACTCTATATGCCCCTTTCACTTATAAAGACACAAACGCAAAATGAATATGGCTTTAAAAATGCTTAATGGCGACCACAGGCACAATCATGGACAGTCGGCATAATGAGCAGACTTCTGCTACAGAACAACAGTTATTTCTCCATGGGGGTCTGAGTGTGTGGGGCAAACCCACAACAGACAACAGGACTACGGGTCACGATAAATGGCCCAAAAACCAATTTCGAGACATGTCTTGATATGATCATTTTGTTAGAGAGCCACAAGAGTCAAGTCAATTTCACATCCCTTATAGATTTAAATAGTCTGCTTGCCCATCTTTGTGGAAAACAAAGCGAAACTTATAAATTATATATATAGATATATATATAAACCCATATAATAAATAACTGGACTGAAAATGCATGGCAAAACTGATGAAAACAATGTCGGCGATCAAGCTCAACCCAGCTAGAATCATTGCTAAGGCCTGTCGGCTAAAGATAGCACATATAGACACTCTCTCTCTATAGCATGCCACGAAGTGTGCAAAACACACGCTAATTCTAGATCTAATATATTACACGTTCTCTGCATGTTCCAGAAGACTTGGCATATGAGGCAGATATATGCAGCTAAAAACGCCACATGAATGATGGGAAATTGATCGCGTCCGGAACCTTTTTCCAGAAAAAATAAATCACATTTTACACAGTGACCTGCCTTAGGACCGTTCAACGGGTCATTTTCTGATAAACAGGTGTTTCGTAACAAGCACGCTGCAGCAGATGCTGTGAGGCACTGTGGGAAAATGTCATTTGATGATGTTCGAAAGAAGATTTATAGAGAAGAGAGAAGACCTTAAAAGAGGATCCATCTGCTAAGCAACCGTGTGTATGTGCGTCTCTCATCAACATATAAACCGATGGAGTGTAGCATATTTCTGAAGAAACGTTTGATGACAGGGTTCTCAGAAAATAAAATATCAGAGCATCTGCAGATATGTAATGTCTGGCGGCATGGTTAAAAAAAAAAATTAAAATCTAATAAAGAGAAGAAGAAAAGTTTCTACTCATTTCTCTCTTTTTTCGTCATATAATAAACATAATATGGCTTTTAAAATAAAAAGTGCCAAAATTCTTTCATTCTTTTTCTTTTGGAATAATAGAACACACAGTGATATTTTAGCTGTTAGATCTGTCTTCAGCTCTTAACAGGTCCGTGAGGGAAAAAATGAAAAGGGTTTCGCTTAGGCTGTTACGTACAGGCGTTTCAGCCACAAGAGGACTGGCTCGATGGTAAACGGATCTTTTCCGAGACGGAAAAGAGCACCACATCCCGAAATCTCTTCTGCAAAGTGTCAGAGTTAGGGATATCAGCAGTACTCCAATGTGGAAAAAAAACAACTGTTCAACCCAAGGGCAGATGGTTTTTAGATTTCAGAGTCTGTTTCCCATGCAAGACGTGGGGTCATTACTGCTCGTAAGAGAGCATCTGTCGTCACCATCCGTTCAGGGATGCAGTTTTGTCATATATCTTCTCCTCTGCATAGACTTGCCAAATTAAAGGAAACAATAAAAAGGATAATAAAACTCCGAAGCTTGCTGTGGATATGGTTTTTCATTGAGGTTGTAGAGATAAAACTCAAAGATAAAAAGAAACAAAACAAAACAAAACACAAAGAGGCAGAAGAGAATGAAGTAAGAGAGAGAGGCAGAAAGGGCTTCAGGTTCTCATCAGTCCTTGCTGGCATTGATTTGCTGGACAGGGAGGTTCAACTGCAGCGGGTCTCGAAGACGCTTTAGATCCAACTCCGCCTGAGGCACAGAAAGAAAATAAACAGCAATGAATTTGGTTAAAGGAACAGACCACCCCCAAAAATGGAGATGTTGGAGAGAATGTTCATGCTTTTCCAGGGTTTTTCAAAATAAAAGCTGCAAAAATGTCAAAAGAGCACTAACGAAAGACTTAAGTAACTGTTTTAGGGTCTCTTAACTAGTTGCTTATTAGGATGCATATTACTACAATATTAGCCATTTATTAGTACTAATTAAACACGTATTAATGCCTTATTCTATTTGACCTTTTCACTTATAAATTTATATTTGATAGATTAGCATTTCATGTGACAGAACATTTTCTGATAATTAAGTACATAAAAAATTAAGTACATTATGAATTATAAATATATTACTATGAAGGGGAATATTATATTTACACAGTCAATATATTCAATGTTATATACATATATATTCACTGCTGTCCAAAAAAAAAAAGTTATATGAAGTGTGTCCAGGCTAACACAGTCATAGATATTCTTTACTGCACTAAACCATAATATTGAAGTCTACTGAGTATATACAGTCTAACAACAGTCTTCTGTTCCTTTAAGAGAATGAAAGGAGTGACTCATGTGATGTTTGTGAGTGATCCAGCTCACCTCGGCAATCGCATCCTTCAGTTTGTTGTACTTCTCAATGTCAAAGCGTGTTCTCTTCGCTCCCTTATGAAAGAACAGCAAGTACTGTCTGTCCCTGGCGTCTGGGTAAATATATTCCTGTGTGAGAGAACAACAACAGAGAGGTCAGACGGATCTCCTCCTCTCGTAGCACCCGTGTATTCACAGGGACCTTCTGAAACTCCTCTGATCTTCCAGGGCACAGTGTGAGGATAAAAAGCTGGAGCTCACCTGACGTGTCAGCACGAAGTAAGCATACATGGCCATGGCTGTCCCATAGGTGATAAAATACGTGACGGGCTCCATGATATCCCATGAGTACTCCCACCAGGTCAGCCGTGCCAGAATGCCAAACTGTGTGGCCATGTATGCCATCCCACCCCACAGCACCCATGTAGTCCTGCGCTCTGCTTTCTTACTCAGCTCCTCTTTAACCTGCGAAGATGAGATTACAAAAGATACTGCAAATATGCAAAAATATAATTTTCGAGCATACTACTGTGTAGTGGCTGTCAGCACAATATTATGCTTTGAAAAGTAAAATGACAAGTCATTCAGAAGAATTTGTTATGACTGCCTACATGCTAACATTAAAAATGAACGTAACATTTAATGGGTGACATTTTAAATTAAGGTCCCCTAAATGAATGCATTAACATGAACTAACAATGGACAATAAAGTATGTATTTATTTTTGTTAAGGTGATATATTTTAAAAATACATATAGTATATGACCCAAGTTTTCCACAAATGTTTGCACACACACACACACACACACAGAGGGATAAATAGATAATATACAATATTATATATATATATACACACACACACACACAATATACATCTTATAGAATAGACAGGTATTATATGCAAAATTCAGTAAAATTAAGCAAAGTTTAATTGAGAGTGTCACAGTCTACAGACACACAACCTTCTCCCTTTTAAGAGTTAATAAGCCTTCTTATTTAGCTGTCCTTGTGGAACAAACATACTGTGGCCAGTCCGTTAAAAAGTCAGTGAGGTTTTCAGTTCCTTCAAAGAAATTGTAGTTAGCTTTTTTAGTTCATTTTTTCTCATTTCTAATGCTGAAAAACACAAAACTCCCAAAAGCAATGCTCATTTGCTTTAACTAAACCTTGCAATTACAAAATTAGCAGTATTCAGACAGCTCTCAGTGTGTAAAAACCCTCTCTTCTACACACTCAATATACAGTGCAATTAAGACTCTCGGCTTAATTACCAGTTATCATTATGATCAGATAATGTGTGTTCGTATCACTGTAGATGTTTTGTTTGCTGTCTATGATTTCCCACAATCCTGTGTGTGCGGCTCAGTGGTTGGCGGAACTAATAAGAAATGATGGAAATAAATGTCTTTTTTGCAGTTTATGATTCCATTTACACTGAAAAGTCTTCAAATATATTTCTGCATACATTTTTAGATGGTGAGTAATCATAAAAAAAATAATGAGATCTAAGTGCGAGTCAACCAGAGAACCAGTGTAGTAGTTCCCAATTCAGATAAAATACACATCTAATATAAATTACTGTATGTTTATTTTCCTAATGTCTGCATCACACAGTTTAAATAGCACTTGATGTTATATGAAATATGACAGAAATAGTACTTGAATTGAATGAATTGGTTGGTCAAAGTGGCTATTCTGCTGGATGCCATAATGTAATTAGTGAACTGCTATTTACCGTAGCTTTTGAAAATCTCATCAGAAATTATATGTTGGTTGATACACTATACTGTGAATTTGCATAATGCAGGGCAAAAAAACGTGTACACAAACTCCAACAGTTCGTAATACACCATATTGTGAACAAGATGATTTATCAGTGAACGAATCAAACGCACTTAAAATGTGACAGTTTCTGTTTTCCAAGGATCATTTTTCATTACATCTCTGCATGTGGGCAAAGATGAATCATCAAGAGCAGGGAAACTGCTTACAGTAACATTAACTTCTCAATTTTCTTTGACAGAAGATGAATTATGAGAGCTCCACTGTCTTCACTTCAGCCGTCACGTCACATTGCTGCTTCGTTTGCGTAAGTTACATCTTTTCTGAACTCTGTAGCATTGTTGGACAAAAATTGACTGTTGGCACCACAGAGTACCAAAAGCAAAAAAGGTAATTGACCATATACAGCATCTCATTTATGACTTCATATCACATTTCGCCAATATTAATGCACAACATACTCTATATCCTGCAACTGTGTAGGTGTGTGTGTGTGTGTGTGTGTGTGTGATATATAGATATACACACACACCTACATGTGTATTAAAAGTTAATTAATATAGAATAAATTTAATATTATATATATATATATATATATATATGTATATATACTTGACAAATAAACATTGGACTGTGTCCTATGGTGTGACATTGCAAAAAACAAACAAACAAACAAACAAAAAACACATACAAATAACATGAGAAAAAATTATCTTCATTCTTAGAGTTACAAATAGCTGAGAGAGGTTTATCTTCAATGTTTGAGGTTTTTGTATTTTATATTTTTCCATTTTCCATCACACCATAGGACATATGTACATACATACATATATAAAATACACTCAAGCTTGTGTAAAAAGTTGAAATACAAAAAAACACTCCCAGTTTGAGGAGAATAAATTAGTCATGTCTTTGATTTTTTGGTGCCATTAACCCAAACAGCTCACCTTCTCCAAGGGCTGAAGTTGAGAGTTGAGGTCCTCGAGTCGTCCAATCAGCTCTCTCTCTTTGGTGAGCTGATGCTCCTCTATGCGCAGGGTGGTGTAGAGCTGCTGCACCAAAAACTTGACATCGTTCAGTCGCTCTGCTTCCTCGTGCGGTAGCAGATCTGCAACGGACGCCAACAGAATATCAAAAACTCCACTGCCTCAGCAAAGTCTTGCACATAATGACCCACAATGCAACGGGGCGCACTCACCTCTCCTGGGTGGCTGCACCAGGTATGTTGTGTCATTAATGACTAGCTTAAAGCCGTCCATAAGTAAAATGTCAATTCCTGTCGAGGACGCTATTCTTGCTCCATCTACAGAGAGAGAAGTAGGGAAATTAGAGGAACGCAATCGTCTCACTGAAATGGTTATGTAATACGAGAGCCAATCTCAACGCTTATCACAAAGACTTTATTATGCTCATCAGGAAAAAAGCATTTTTCAATCTGAGGTGAAACAGAAAGAGGTAAAGACCGCGGATAACCTCTCTCACTCATCTCGCAAGCGAGAGAAAGCTTAAGTGCCTCTCACACGGGAATAATTGAGCTTGAAACAGAGCAGATATGCCGGCTGCACAGAGTACAAATGATTCTTGTTCCTTAATTAGATTAGAAGATTTACTATCAATTAAACATGTCAGAGAAAGCCACACGTTCATTTGCGATTTGTGGGTTAAACTACAAAATTATTTTCGTAATAACTTAGATTTGAATTTAATTTTGCCCCTAGAGCTGAGAACAATGAATGCGTTTGAATATGCAAAGCTAAACTGACTATTCTTAAAGGGATAGTTTAGCAAAATATTTTAACTCTGTTGTTTTAATAAATAAATAGTTTAATCTCGTCATTATACATTACCATCACTCTATTGTCCTATTTGATGATGTTCAGCGCTTTGCTACAATCTGTATTGTTAAAAGCGCTATATAAATAAAAGTGATTGATTGTCATTGTGTCATTTGTCTCCAACCGATGGGGTCAGTTATTTTGTATTATTTTTATTTTTATTACTTATTTAGTTTTATTCAGTTTTACTAAGCAAGTGTGCATTTAATTGATCCGACAGTAAATATTTAAAATATTGCAAAATGTTTCAAATAAAAGCTGTTCTTTAAAAACGCTATTTCTGCAAAACTATTAAGCAGCACAACCATTTTCAACAATGATAATCATAATAAATATTTATTAAGCAATAAATCAGCATATTAGAATGATTTCTGAAGAATCAGGTGACTGCATTTAATGATGCTGAAAATTCACTTGTCATCACAGGAATAAATTACATTACATATAATAATTCTTTTAAAGAAAACAGTAACTTTACATTGTAATAATATTCTGTAATAATAAAGTAATAAGAATAATGTTATTGGTGTTTTCTTTTTGTTTGAGGCAGCCTTGGTCAGCATATGAGACTTCTGTAATGTGTGTTTAACAGAAGACAACATATTAGACACAATATCAAGATTGATTTTCCATGGAAGTGGATGGTGATTAAAACTGCCGAGCTCCAACATGACCAAAAAAATATAAAAATAAAAACTACTGCACTATAACTTCTGAAGTCATATGGAACAGAAATCATTGCAACATCCAGCAATATATGCTAACATTTTATGATGCTTTTTGTATGAATCCCCTTTCACTTTACATTCATTCATGGAGAAAAGAATGGCACGGGTGATATAATTGATCACAACTGTCATGTAAACACCATAAATGTCTGGGATAGCTTCAGCAAAAGGTTAAACTTGACAGTTATCTAGATGTGGCTGTATACTTCAGAGATCTTGTGTTGTGCTGTACCTGCAGAGTAGATGGCAACTCTATCAATGCCCCTGTCCTCCGCCTGCAGCTGCTGAAGAAAAACCCCCACTGTGTCACTCAAGGGTTTGAGGGTGAACTGGCAGCGCTCTCGTCGGGATGGCAGACGTACGGAGATCACCGGCAAGCCATTCTGATACACCACTGTAACGTCTGCAGACACATAAACAGCCATTAGACGTATAGTAACCAAATTAAACCAAAAGTTTTTTTATGTATGGCAATAGTGTAGTCTGGTTAGAGCTCTCTAGCAATTAATTTAGCCTTCTAAAAACTACCAAGAAGGTTTCTCAAATTGTAATATTGCAGTGTGGTTTTTGTTTGCTCCACACTGAGATCACACTGAGGACGACTAGTCTCTTGAAGCATCTTGAAATTGGCACAGTTCTTCTGGACTGAGTCTGTCTCAGTTTGTTCTGTTTCTTCATGTCATTCCAGACAGACTGTACACACACACTATAAGCCCTTACACAATCTAACATGTGTTTAAAATTGAACTGGAAATTAGGTGCTGGGCATCCGGCCAGAGGAGAACTGGCCCCAACTAAGCCTGGTTCTC
>JAUCMR010000028.1:19941818-19958432 GCA_032357425.1 Enteromius argenteus | reverse complement strand
AGAGAGAGAGAGCAAGAGAGACAGACAGAGACACGGAAAGAGATATGCAGCCTTGAAGAGATTTATTAATTAGGTTACACAGTGTAGCGGAACATGAAGTTTGTCAAAATATTGCCTAATCTTTTGATATTGTTTAATAAGTAAATACACTGTGGAACATCCAGGTTTATACATTTGTACAAGCTCATTAAACTCTTTTTGCATGCTATTACAGACTGGGCACATAAATCCACGACAGCTTTCATTTGAACAAACCCCCGAGTCTATCATCTACTGAAGTAAAAACGCAGACCCTCTAGACATGCAAATTCTATTTCATGCATCGCTGTCCCAAAACATCTGATCACGAACGTGTTGCATGGTTGTAGTAAGCAGCACTAAAACTGTTCATAGAGGTTTCCGTAATCTGTTATTGGTCAAATACATCATTAAAATACAGATTAAACGTCCATGTATACTTTCCACTGCACAAATTTTCTTAATAAATGGAAAGCGTTTCTTCCGATTCTCCAAACATAAGAAACAAAAGTTATTTTAAAAACTTTTAGAGCAAGCACACAATGTCACAAGACATTGATATTTGGTTAAATTTCAGTTGTGGCATCCGGTGACCAAGACTGAATGTCAATTTAATATGTAACGTCATGGTTAATTTGATGTCCAATACCGAGATTGGGGTCCAACTTCAACCTGACATTATATTGATGTCCAGTGCCTGCTGGGATACACAAAATGGTTATTTGGGGAGCCCAAAATGTTTCCACTGTTGCATTGCTACAAAAAAAACAAAAACAGAACATTTTAGAATAGATAACACTTGTTAACTATGAACTACGACCCTCAAATTCTTAATTTGCTGATTATTAACAGTTAGTGCGGTAGTGGTTACGTTTAGGTATTGGGTAGAATAAAGGATGTAGAATAAGGCATTAATATGTGCTTAATTAGCACTAATAAATGGCTAATATTTTAGTAATATGCATACTAATAAGCAACTAATTGGTGTAACTGTAAAATAAAGTGTTACCCAAAAAAATAAAAATACATATACATATATATATATATATATATATTATTAACAGTTATAATAATATAATAATAAATTTAATAATAAAAATAATAAATTTTATTAAATTTTCATGTCATCGGTTAATTTGCAAGCTTGTTTTAACCTTTCTTCTAAAGTAACTGAGGCCATGTGGGTACTGAAACCTATTTATAACCAATCACATCAAAGCCTGACACATTCCACGCCTTTTACCATCCAATAAAATCTCACATGCTAAAATGAAAATCACAACTGCTTACACCGTTTCCTTATCAGACGTGACACGCAATAAAGGGAATCTTTTTTATGTTAATCCGGTTTTGTCCTAAAGCAATGAGCGACAGGAGATTCTATTTTTGGGATTGTTTCTATTTCAGCAACGTCACTGCTGACAGCTCAGATATTGTGTTTTAGATGATATTAAAATGGTTCCATTTGTATCATTGACTTTAATAGAAATAATGGAAGTGACAACAGAGCTCTTTTAAGATCTTGAAAATAAAAGGAAAAAAATGTGAACTGTGTGAACAAACAAGGATATTCCATAACAAAGACTGCATCAGTCACTGATTTTTAAATAAAGTTGAAATGGTATCCTTTTTATTCATTTGATTATGTACTTATCTATTTTGTTGGAAGTGCATTACAGCAGTGTGCCTGCTGAGAGAGATCCTTTTACTTTCTGAACATAATTTGAATGATATTTTATTTTGAATGTTTGTTGAATTTAAATTATTAAATATTCAAATAAGCAATAAAACCTGACAGCAACGTTTCTGGCATCCTCTTTCACTTGAAAAACAGATTATCGAGCTGAAATGTGTTGAAGTAGGCCTACATCTGGTGTGCTGCTGGACCTACTACTTTTTCATACATACTTGCTCTTTCCTTTCTGTAAAATCATACCCTGAGCAGCAAGGACACAGTCTGAGAGAAAAAGGTGAAAGGAGAGAGAGCGCGCTCTATCTCTACTATCCTAAAGAGGTTGATCCTTCATCAAATCCCTCAGGTATAGGAAAAAGAACGCCTCCATTTCACAATAAACACTTTGAAAACGGGACTTCTCTAAAGGTCAGAGTGTTTTTTTCCATTTCAATAATCCAAAAAATAAAAATAAAAAAATGCTCACACACACTGAATCATACTAATGCACCAGTGAGAAGGCTTGTGAGCACTTGCACAACAAATCTCATCCAATCATGCATTTTTCATGTCATAGGCACTGGCAGGAGGAAGATATCCCTATTTAAAATGTGAGCACTTCACCTTACAGGGATGTTTTAATACCATGTGTGCGCCTCACTGGTTTTGAAAACCTAACTAGCGTTGCAGGAAAAACCAATACTAATGTTTCTCCGAGTAGATTTGACAGAATTGATCTCCTGTCAAAGGGAATTACAATGAGTAGAAACCAGGATGAAGATCATGCTATAGGCTGCTACTACAGAAGACATCAATTTGATTATGAGGTGATTGCTCATCAGAAACTAAATTGCACACAGCGACATAAAAAGCTCCAGGGACTCAATTCATTAGAGATAAACACTCAAACCTTAAAATGAAAACTACAGGTCAAGTCAATATGAGATGTGAACGTGAACCCGATTTTACAAATGTTAAAATGAAGTTGATTGGGAATTGACAGGATAGTGAAATTGTAAAGAGCTTGATAAGGGCATTCAATTAGAGATGGAGTAAGTTGTTCAAGCCAAAAGTACTGGGGCTGCGTAACACATGTATTGATATATTATGCGCATCTTGTCAGTAAAGCCGGTTCTTTGATTAGCGGTAAATCTCCATCAGCTAATCAAAGAACCGGCTTTACTGATGAGATGCGCAAACATATCGATATATGTATTTCGCAGCCCCAATACTTTTGGCTTGAACAACTTACTCCATCTCTAATTGAATGCTCTTATCAAGCTCTTTACAATTTCACGATATATCACACAGTCCTAAAAAGTATACTTTGGTTTATACATGTACGTTAGGGTGTGCACATAACAGCCCATGGCACCAATTTTCACTATCAAACACACAAAGTCCTATGTTTCTACCCATGCATATATGTGCTGCTCGCATACGTGCCTTTACACTCTTCATATTACAAAGAAAATGTACTCGCAATTGCTGTGCAATGTTGTGTTTTAGACCAAACATATGATGATAATGATTGAGCGCGACCTGGACACACCAGATATCTTGCCAAATATAAGAATCCTGCCAGGAGAATATCTTTGTGTCAGTTCTGTCTGCATCATCTCAGTGAACTCTTATGAGATTTCTATGCAAATGGATGGGGCTGTCTAACATTTCACTGTGGATGAGAAACGTCTAGAAAAGGCTAGTGTGGATAGAGAGCATTTTGAAATAAAAATACTATCCAAATGTATGCTGGTTAATGTGGGCATAGTCGAAAAAAGGTCAAATTTGCTTTCATGTCTGTGGAATCAATCTACAAAATGTTGATTAACACTGGCAAGAAAAAAGCATTTCAAAATGCAACACATTTAAATAATTGTTAAATATACAACGACTGCATGGAAAGGATGTGATGTAATACTTATGCAACAAGATGCAACAAGTCTTTACATGGAGCTGAACGCTAAACTCCGCCAATGGGAATTACACAAATTCTCCACTGAAAAAAGTTAGACCTCAAAAAAACAATCCAGACACAAATTTTTGTGTATAGAGTAGACAGTAATAACTTCAACAAAATACAAAGCCCAGGTGTTAAATGCTTCTGACTGGGCTAGAGTAAGAAGGCTACTCGCTGAGGAAATATTAAAAAAAATGTGTGTTTGATGTGAATTAACAGTCTGATGGTGTTGATTTAGGTCTGCGTATGTGATGTTACATCACAAATGTAGAGTCTGGATGTGACTGTGAGGGCTTTGGGTGGGCATTTGGAATAGGGCTTATGAATGCTTTTTAAGCATAGCTTTGCATAGTGGCTCTGGCTGTGAATAAATCATACTGTGTGTGAAACACTCACCTGGGCTGTCAGAGTGGCACTGGGGTGACAGAAGAGAGCAGACCTGGCACCTGTTCTTAGACCGTGTGCTCTCCTGACAGTCTGGTGACCTCCAAGAGAAATGGACAGTGCCTCCTGCAGGAAAGGAGAAAACACAGAATATCAGTGTGACATTCAAGAACAAGGAATGATATTTAAATAATTTTCCCTGTAAGTGGAAATATATTAGGAGTTCTGAACATGAATGACAAAGTTAAGTTCAATTACATGTATATGGCATTAGATGAAGTTTTGGGGTTTGAGTTACCCAGGTGCACTTGAAAGCAGCATAAACATTTGTCTATACCAATTCTTTTTCTTTTTTGAAATATAATAATGCAGTAAAGCTCATTTGAAATTGTATTTTTATATTTAAATTTGAGAGAGACACCAGAAGAGTCTCGTGCTCTCTCAAAATATGATTTTTTACAACAACACTTTACAATAAGATGTGGTTTGTTAACATTGTTAATGTTAGTCAATATATTAACCAATCAATAAACAATGCATTACAGTATTTATTCATCTTTGTTAACATTAGGTCATAAAAATACAATCATTAATTGTTACTTCATGTTAGTTCACAGTGCATTAATGTTAACAAGCACAAATTGTGATTTTAATAATCCATTAGTAAATGCTGAAATTAACATTGAGATTAATAAATGCTATAGAAGTATTGTTCATTCTCAGCTCATGTTAGCTATGTTGTTAACTAATATTAACTAATGAACCTTACTGTAAAGTGTTACCATTTTTATTTTTTATTTTTATTTTTTTTCAGTGTATTTTCATTGTTGCAATATAATTCTAAACATACTTAATAAAACAATATATCACATTTACCATACAGCAGTGAAACGTTCGCCACAGAACCATGACACAAACTAATAAACTGAAACGTTACACCCCTACCAAACACAGCACTGAAACTTACCATCCTCCTATCATTTTACTCATCAGATAGCAGCTGTTCCCTCTCAAATTATGACTAGTTACGCACACATTACAAATTAATTATGCAAAAGCTCAGTACTACAGACAGCCGCAGGTGGGTGTGTCGCATCAAAGAGGCAGAAAGCAGCAGGGGGACGGCGTGTGGATGTGAGGGAACACGTAGGCGAAGTGCAGCAGAGGTTGAGTGGGGTCAAGGACTCAAATGTCTGCAAAGCTCTTATCTTAAGTTAATGCAGGCGCAGAGCCCGTAGATCTCACTCTCGACTTCTGCAGTGAATTTGTAGAGCTCCCAGAGTGATAGATAAAAGGTGTCACGTCCATCACCTCAGGAACGAGAAGAAAGCAATAGAGAGAAAATAACAGGCTAGTGTATGCAAAGCCAGAGATGAGATTTCACATTGTGTCGCCGGTGTTTAAACACAAAGCTGTGACAGGACAGTCAATGTGAGCGACTACATTATTTTGTTGAAGTGTCACAGTCTCAGACATGAGTGAACCTCTTGGCCACTCAGCCATGACAGTGGCAATTAGCCCTGCCCTGAGTAGGTTGTGAGGATATCCCGCTTTCAAAACCTATTACTTTTGTGAGATCCACTTATAACGTTAGACAAGTTGTTTATTTCAGTCTCGACTGTTAGATAGCACACTTATAGTCCATTTACTGACCATCTGATGGATCCTGCACAAAAAAAAGACAAACACTCTCTCAACCTGGCAAACTCTAATTTGATCGGTTGCCTTTGAGTAACTACCAAGAATGGGTGCAGAGTTTTTTTGTTTGTTTTTTCTAATGGTACCAGGCTGTCTTTCAGAGAAAGAATGTATACATGGATTTGCCTTGATTAGAGGCATTCAACTTTTTTTCCTCAAATATTTCTATGGAATAAATCAATAAACTTTACTTTTAATTAAAAAAAAAAAAAAAAAAAATTAAAAAAAAATAATTTACAAATCTAAAATGTGCTTTTATTTTACATATAGTAGAAGTAGTAGTGGTAGTAGAGAATTTGACTCATCCATTGACTCAAATCTTTTAAAAATATGTGTTTTGTGTGATAATAACCATTATTGCATGTTTGAGTGAATTATTGAATTCACCTAACTAGTTCATAAAAACACAAACCCCCAGTTTCACAGACAAGGCTTAAGCTAGTCCCAGACTAAATTGCATGTTTGAGCTGTCTCAGATGAATATCTTAAAACATGTCAGTGTCATTGTTCTGTGTTAAAATGCACACCAGACATTAAAGACACATTAGAAAATAAATATTCTGGAACAATAAAAAAGCTGAAATTCCTACTGATGACTCGAAGGATTTTTATGTTGTACAAACGGTAATTGAGCATGTATATGTAGTGAATCTATTGTGTCAACCATTCAGAATAAGGAGGAGGTCAGCTGAGAATCCAGTGTTGTGCTGAGCCGTGAGACTTCAATTAACGCAGTACACTGGCAGTAATTGTTTATGATACCATGTGTATTCCTGTTGATTAACAGCCGATAACAGTTAACCACAGCATGACAGGTTTCCCCTGGAGACTGACAGATTCAAAATCTGCTAATATAAAACATATTTCTACTTTCTGCTTTAAAACATTGGCTATCAAGGGTGTGAGGGATGGGCGGTTGGGTTTCTGACAGTTACGTAACATCTTTCACTTCAGAATTGAGCTCTTTCATCACTGTGGGAAACTTATACCACAGGAAAGTCACACAGTTTAAATGTGACAAAACATGAAGTCGCAACCATTACCTCAGTAACTGGTCGCATTATTTCAAGCTAACTGATTAGGTATGAGCTCATCGTGAATTGAAAAGAACCTAGGACTCAGATATTTGCAAGGTGCTCAATAAGCAAAGCCAAATGCACCCTGAACTCTTTTAAGTTAATAGTTTTGAGATTATAAACTTTGCATGTGTACCATTGGACATCTTAAACCTCATGTTCTCATGTTTCGAGCAACAGATTTTTTCCTGTCAGCAAACAAACAAATGATTGTAACAGTTTTAGAGAACACATTCTCACTATCAGATTCCCTATGAGGTTAAGTTCTGCTTTCGTTCAGAGACAAGTAACAGACTTAATATATGACCTGACATACAAACACGAGCAAGTGGTAATAAGGCCCCCCGTGATACACAAGCCCAGAGCGCAGCAGTTCTAAATACAGACACATGGTCATGCACGCAAACTAAACACCCAGAAAGTCAGCACATGACACAGGAGAGATACCGGTATGAAAGAGCTGTACTTCGCATTAGTTGTACTTAATATAGCAAGGCGTGAGCAGGTCTCAGTGTCTGGAAGACCACCTCATTTCAAAATCTTATTAACTTTGTCCACCATGTGGCAATTCCTTGAAAATGTCAACCATAGCATAAAAAACTACAATTTTAGCAGAACTTTTAAATAGCATTTTACTGGAATAAAGTGCTATAACCGAGTTATGAAATTAATTTCATTGTTTATGTGTGATAATACTAACAGTTTACTCAGTTTATACTACATTTTAACTACACCAAGTTGAGCATGCTACAGTATATAAGCCTAACCCAGCACTGCACTAAGTGGGCAGTGTGAAATATGTAACCTTTAATATGGGCATTAATATTGCAGAAATAAGCATGTGTTGCTTAAATGGTTCCTTTATGCTACTTTCGCATGCAGTGTAAAACAGGCCTTAGTTCAACATCCCAAATCAAAACTAGATTTGTTCAGATGTCCGTTCTCTTTCTGCAGGTCTTAGATCAGATTATAGACCCAATTGATCAATATACTGGTGATTAGTATTTTTTCTGGAAAGTTACATTTTGACTGCAAATGTCACATCAAAAAAGTTTATCATATGGCTTGAGACTTTGGATACTGGTGTGTGTGTGTGTACGTGTGTTTGAAGGAAAGACTTCTCTCACATCCAAAGCAATCTCGCTGTAGACAGCTGCTGGAACAAAGAGTGCCAAAAATCAATTCCTGCTGCCTTCTGCATCAGTGTGAATGAGGGATAAAAGCAGCATTCTCAGCTTGAGTGTAAATGTAATAATGAGAGGGGGTCAGTGTGCAGGCATGCTTTGTTGGAATGATGAGAGGCCATCCCAGACATTTGGTTCTTTTCTGACCCTTTCCTTATATTAGCCGTGGTTTCTATGACATGCATCATCATAAGGACATAGCCTACTGTGTAAGGAATTTGAACAAACCTCGAACTCTTAAATTTGAAACTTGCTGCAGAAACGTCCTGAACTGATTGTGCCCATATTTGGTAGTCTGTGAATGTCTATAAAGTGTATTTCACTTTTAAACATCTAGATGTCAACAAGTCAAACCTCATATTTGGCCGAAATGATTTTTAGTTGCTTTGTCAACTCTAATTACGGTCAACGTTAATTCCCCGACAAGTCAGTGTTTCCCAAATCTGTTCCCAGAGGCACACCAACAGTACACACTTGAATATCTTCTCTTAAATCAGGGGTGTTCAACATCAAGACCTGGAGAGCCACAGTTTCACTCTCACACAAGGTTTAAGGGTTAATAAAAAGCTACACCACCCCTGCCTTTAGTGATCCATGCATTTCAGGTCCTGGAGAAGGGGTGGGCAACTCTGGTCATTGAGATCCATTTCCTGCAAAGCTTATCCTGACATAAAAATGGGCGCCGCTATTTGTAAATTCTATGGGTTTTTTAGCTGTACAAAACAGCTTTTTGCTGCTTGATGCTGAAAATTGGTATGTTTTATAATGTTGTTTTAATGTGTTATCTTAATTATGAACAAACTGGTTTGTAGTGCACACCGTTTTACCGTTTACTGCACATTGTTATTCTCCTCGTTATTTCCCTAATGAACCGGAAGCCTCACCCATAGATTTACTTCTGCGTTAAGGAAAAAGGTGGATAACTCCAACCCTAAACAAGCTAATCAAAAAGTATTCACAAAATTTCACAAAAGCGCAACTGCACATCATGTGCACCATGAGAATTTGGGACTACCCATAACTCATAACTGGCTTGGAAAACACAGAGAACATGATCTCTTGAATCCACAAACACACATATAGCATTTAGCGTCGTCTTACTACTGAGTGAGTGACCCAAAGGGACATGAAAGGGCAGAGCATTATGGAGAGCAGGGGATGTCTGGGGAATAGGTTACATTGAGTGGATAAAGATGAGGCACTGTGTTGCATGAATCAGGCTCTTATACAATGCATTCCATGGAAGTGAGTATGTGAGGGAGGGTTAGAGGAGGGCAGCTCAGTCAGGAGAAGAAAAATTGTGACAGGAGTCGTGAGGGGAAGACGTGAGCCCTTGTGCTGAATTGAAAAAGAAATCCTTCCTAATGAGCCATATTAGTGTGCTCAGAGAAACACACGAGTGAAGTAAACAGATATGGCAAAGTCTGTCTCTATGAAAATGTGCACTCAGTCATGCACACATACGCATTCAATTCCTCTTTTCTAGACTTACATCAGGTGCACAACCTCTGCCAAGGACAAAACTGGGTAACTGAGCAGCAGACCTTTGTCAGAGTAGACGCCATGTTTAATTTGAACACTTCGGTCCCTCACAGCCACAGCCTTGTTTTTAATTTGTGTCAATGTCACCTAGTTGTGCACCGGAATATTTACTGTATGTATCAAATGTAGGTTTGCTAAAAAGACTAAATTTCCAGAAAACTGACACAAATTATCATGGAGAAAAAAGCATTTCAATCATGAGTTGTGAGGAGACGGGTGTCATATTCTGAAGGGCCACTCACTAGCAGATTAGCTCCAACCTTAATTAAACACCACTGAACCAGCTAATCTAGCTCTTCAGAATTACTAGATCACTATCCTGCAGGGTTTAGCTCCAATCCTCATCAAACACACGTGAGCAAGCTAATCAATGTCTTCAAGATCACTTGAAAACTAGAGACAGGTGTGTTTATTTAGGGTCAGAGCGAAACTCTACAGCAGAGCGGCCGTCCCAGACTAAAATTGCTCAGCCTTGCACTAGATACTTCCAGGTAGGTGTGTTTAAACTAAACTCTGCATGAAAATGGCCCTCCAGGAGCAAGACTTGACAAGTACACCCCTGAAATAGTATCTCAAGACCAGGGTTGTCCAATTTTGCTCATGGAATATCATCTTCCTGCAGGGCTTAGGTCAAACTGTAATTAAACAAGCCTGAACCCAGTGAGTCTTCATTACTACAAACTATCACTGATTTGAATTACTGATGTTAAACTTTGGTGATGGTGGCCCTTCAGGAGCCAGTTAGGACACCTCTGCTCAAGACAGTGTAACGTACTGAACAGCCCGTGCTTTTATCCCAACGTAGGTGTAACATGGTGCAATAAAGTGCAATGTGGGACAGACTGCCAAAATCTCAAGAATCTGTTTGAGAACCACCTATTTTTTAACAATCTATTTTATTTGTTTTGATTGTATGTGCTGCTCAAAAGAGTTTTATCAGAAATAGTTTACTCTATACAAGAAGACCAACTTGAAAAGTCCAAAAAAAACTAAATAAAATTCTAATAGTTTCACAGCAGTCAAAGCAACTTTATTTCTAGATAGACTGGTGCGCATCAGTGGCTGTGAAACGGGCAGAAGCCTGCCAATAATATGGACCATTAGTCTGTAAATGTACAGCCCGAGACTGAAAAGATGTTTATATACTAGGATATCTTGATGTCTCAAAAAACATATACTAGATTCTGAAAAAGTGATAGAGATATATAGACCCAGAATTCAATATCACCAGCCAATAGCAGAAAAACCCAACACTCAGCAGGCTCAATACCAGTGAGGTAGTTAATCTCTTAAACTGGCTACCCATAAACAAACAAATATGAATTACTTTGGTTTTCTTCATTCATAATGAAAGACCAGTAACATGGCAGCCCTACAAAGAGACAGAGACTGCAGGAGTGCCCATTCTAGTCGCTAATAAATGTAGTGGAATGATAACAAAACTAGATTGTTATTCATATTTACAACTGTTGTTTCACGCTATAATTCTCTCAGTGGGGGAAAATGGGCATATGCTGCAGAGCTACTGTCACTAAAAGATAAACAAAGCCAGCGAGAGCCCTGTAAACCTGAGAGGTCCTTACAATGTCAAGCGATTACAAGGGACTTTATTGCACTTGAAAACGACGCCTCCGCTCATTGTGGCAAATTACCTTTCACTCCTTCTCCCTTGGCCTTTCTCTTGATCTACGTTTTCCTGACTGTTTTCCTGACATTTTCAAAGTATGCCCTTTTGCTGGGAAAAACAAGAAAAAAATTTAGATTGTTCGGGTGCCAAGAAGTCTTGCTCCCTCTGCAACTTTCGCACCTTTACAAAGCATGTCACATGGAAAGGAACGTACAGTGAATATAAGGAGAAATGCTGATGGTGTAGGTGCGTGGAGGTGAGACGGACAAACAGAGAGGAAAAAAAAAAAGAGCGGACAAAGGCAGATGGCAGAGAGAGTGCCGGTAAACCGTCTGACAGCAAAGAGCAGCTCTGCTGTATGCTAAACGGGGAATTAGACAGTCGCCCCCTGAGAGCCTCTTTACCATCTCATTTTCATTCACCCTCTCTCATGCACATCTATTAGCAGATCTTTCTCAAGGCTCAAGTTGATTCTCCACAAGAACATATCCTGCTGCTAGATGCTTCAGTCCAATCAAAGACGATTAAAGAAGGCAGCTAGCTATACACTATAAAATGACATATATATTACATTATATATGTATATTATTATATATATATATATATATACACACACATAATTGATATAAAGATGTGTGCTGAATCATCTTGTAAAGTGCCTCCAATTTAATTCACATTACAAATCAAAATTTGTGCAATTTCTAGTTGTCTTTTCTCTTTGGGGTGTTAGATGCATAGATAAGATCCCTAAAGTTGCAAAGAATAAAGTCTCAAAACCTTTATAAAAAACGTTAAGACTCGACCATGCCTTTCTAAAACGCCTTGTTTAAACATGCACCTACTTGTCTACGTTTCTGAGTGGGAAGACAATGCCCAACAGTTTACGCAAAGAAAGAAGGCAGGTGAATATGGTAAGGGCCATAACATTTCCATCACACGCTTAAGGTATTTGGCCAATCACAACTCACTGGATAGCTGGCCAATCAGCGTATACCTCGCATCTTAGAATGATGCGCTTTGTACAAATTGATACGTTTCAGAAAGGCAGGGCATAGAGGAGAAATAATAATGTACAGTATGTGGACAATAATGTATTTTTAAGCTTTAAACACCATAAACACATTGCATTAAACCAAAAGCCACAAATTAATGTTCTCTTTAGTAACATCATATAACATCCCTTTGCATTCTAAATTTTCCACAACCCAATATGTATGTTTGCATATCTGTGACCACAATCTAAAATAACCTATACTTATTGATCCCTGACATGCCCCATAAGGAGCGTGAATGGTTGATTAGCTGAGTTTTCCAATGGAGGAGAGGTCTTTTAATGATACCTATCCCCTTTGGTAGAGTCTGTGCACTGCAAAAAGCTCTGATTATATTACTGGTCACTGGATAGTACTTAGCACTCTGGGGTTGACAGAGAAGCCAACCCACTTTTTTACTTGAGACTTACCCACAAAGATAAAATACTCCATTGACTAAACAATAATGTTATGCAACTTCTTGTTGGGGAAAAAGGGAACCAAAGAAAAAACCAAAACCAAAAAAAAAAAACAGAAACAGAAACAACTGTCTTCAACAAACATTTATTCTAAGTGACAGCAAAACGTGTTTTTACCTAGTACCTCCTGACTCCTTTACAAACCCCATGCTTAAAAAAAATCTAGATCTTAGCTAATTCTTCGTTACTGTTTTCATTCCCTAACAATTTATTTATTCATTTTTGGATGGAAAAATGTTTCACTTTGACATCTTTATTAAAATCCATCTGTTTTTGAAGAGCACTTGATCCACACTATAGTTATTTTTATAGAGCAAGATTCACAGAACCACAGTGCTGTATTGATGCAAGGCTACACAATCAAATCACTGTGAGAAGAAATTTGATACGGGCTCAGTGAGTCAATACAAGACCGCATTAGTCTGGGACTAACACTACAGCTGCATGTTAGAGTACACCTTGACAACAACCTGAGAGGCTAACTGCCAATGCTCTTAACGTAAGGTGTCAGTGCCGACCAGCTGGCTGTAATATTTCACAGATCACACATAAATGAAGCGAGAGTGGGTGCATTTCAGCAGGCTGAATTGGAACTTCCTGAAAAAGCGCTGCGTTTCCACAGCAACTCCATGGTGACTGGGAAAAGTGTGAGGTCGTATGCGCTGTGAATGCAGTCTCTTCACTCCTTGCCCGCCTGAAAGCAGCTTGCCCTGAATGTTCATGCTTTCCTTCGGTCTGCGCGTGGGACACTTCAGTCTAGATTTACATGCCTTTGTGGAATCGCCGCAGGCTCACCCGCCAAAGCAATTTGCCAGTGAAACAAATCTTTTGTGTGCATGTGTCTGTTTTCTGAGCAAGAAAAATGAGAATCCTTTAAAACCTCATAGTCTCTTACCTTTTAAATCCCTTTCCCTGTCACATACTGGGTAATAAGAGGGAATCCTCTAGGATACCCAGGTGAACCGGAGATTCGGGCACTGAGGGATTCTGTCAGAAGCACAGATCTTGACTATAGATTTACTCTGTTGTTTTTCTCTTTTTACTCCTACCTTCATTCATTTTTCTTTTGTTCCTCTTTTAGAAGGAAAAAATACCAATCAAGACTGCAGAGCTATCGAGAAAAATCAATTTTTCAGCACAGCACTTGAAACTTGATACACTTAGAAGATATGGAGCAGTGTAGTAGAGTGGTCCATTGCAACCCTCATGAACTACAGAATAGTTCCAAATCATTTTACCCCGGCTGGGTTGTTTTTTCACCCTGGGGTCTGTTGGGTCATTTTGATGAGTTTGGTAGTTTTGTGCAACCCGCTGCTGGGTACCTGACAGTAGAAATAATGCAATTCTTCACAAACTACCAAGACTGCTTGGTTATAGTAACCTACTGCTGATTTGCAGTTTTAAAAATGGATCAGTTTCACTTCTAACCAAAAAGAAAACTTCTGTCTGAGGAAGAGTTAGTCTCTGAATAAATGTGTAGTTCGTATGTACTTGTATTACTGCACAGACCACATCTTCAGTTTCAGCCTTTTTTCAATAAATTAAATTAAATAAATCATGCCATATAAAACACACAGAAGTCACACAACAGTTAACCTAACCCGAAAGCACTGACTTGCTAACTAGTCGAATAGTCCAAATGTGTGCATGTTTAAGTGTTAGTATTTCTATTTCTATTTACAGGAGCTTAAGCATGCATGCACACACTTTGATGGTGAAATTAACCTTGCATCATGACGACGACATTCAAATTAGGGACGTGCTATAAAAGGTGTTTACAGACGATTAGATACTTCCAATGATAAATACTATATGTCATGCCAAAATTACCCATGGTAAAACGGTCTGGTAGATTAAACGGAATAAGCATGCAAAAGTGTGTGTTTATTCATCCATCAGTGGTAGTGGGAATGCCCGTATCACTTTGACAACACATAGCTAAAGCAGGGCTGCAAATCTCCTGCTCAAGAGCCAAGGCTGACAGGCTGATCCACAGCGCAAACTCCCCCATCAAACACGCTGTTATCCCAGATGACTCGGTTGACAAACACCACACACAACTATGCCTTAACCCCCTACTAACCAAGGCAACACATAACTTAACCTCACGCTTGTAATTAGAAAACCTGTTTTTATTTCCAGTTATGGTTCACTGTACGGTCATGTGGGGCTTAAACTTAATGCATCACCAAACAAATCAATTGTTTTACACGCTGTTGGAAATAGTCTCCATGCCAATAATTATCCAGGATAGCATTCATCCCTTGGATGACTTACTATCTACTAGGGCAGGGTAGTGTGACAGATATTTATATTACAGTAAACAATAGAGCAATGAAGATGAAAAAAAAAAGTGGAAACAAATCAAGTCAAGAATTCAAATAATGTGCAGGTGTAACTCCTCTGCTTCTACTCCCCTCGTTATTGCTCAGAGCAGGATTTGAACTGGCATTTCCTGCATGGGAGGTGGGTGCACAAACAAGGAAGCCAAGATCCATACCCCCTAGGGACAGTCACTATTGCCCCTCTTGGGATCAGGGGAGTGAGGTTTAGTAGTGCATCTCTTAGAAACTGGCCTCAGTTATACTGGCACAGGTGTCCAACCACACTCCCATCCGGGTCACCGCACCAGTGTAACCCCTCCGGCTCTACTCCGGTGAGACTGGAACCAGTGATTCTGGCATGAGAGGTGGATGCTAACAAGAGCGTCAGTCACTAGCGTGCTTCTTGAGTTCAGGGGAGAGAGGTGTACCTGCGCAGCTCTTAGAAACCGGCCTCTGCTACACAGGCACAGGTGTTCATATGCAAGGTTTGAAGGTGGAAATTAGATTTTGTTCACAACTGTTGTTAAATGCTAAATGCCAATTCAATTTGTGTTAAGCGAATGCAAGAAAGAAACAAATAACTGACAATCAATAGAAAATTTGTGAATGAGTCTCTCTTTTTTGATACATTTCATTTCATATGCAAATTAGCTTGAATCAAGTTCACTGAAATGAAGTCTAAATTATATGAATAGATAGGATTTCCTGCAAGTTTCATGTCGGATTATCATTTGGTGACATGGACAGTTCTGGTCCTGCAAATTTTGAAAGCATGAAACAAGCAAAAAAACTGAGGTACCTGTGGAACGTGGAAACATTGACTGGCACAGTGTGGCTACAGAGTAGTGAAACAGCAGGAAGCTGAGTCATCTACATCAGGAGCACCATTGCTCAGCACAGACACACCGGCACATGCTGAATTAAGGATGAGAGTGGCGCACAACTGCCCTCATTATCTCACACACTTTGGTTCAACCACAAGAACTGCTTGAAGCACTTATTCGTATGACGTATAACACACAGTATAATGGAGAGCTTAGAAGGATGGTACTGAAAGCCATGTGGAGTCCAGCAGACCCCAAGGGACAAATACTGGCAGTCCCTTCCTACAGAACAATTAACCTTCGGGTACATGGACATTGTGAATAATCGCTTCTCTGAACAGGCTCATATAATTGTACAAGAGCTGACTCATATAGGTCTGACAATTAGGAAATGTGGATGATCTCTATCTTTTAAAAACACTTTCAACTAACCACAGTGACCTAAATCAAAGCCCTATCACGCAGAATAACAAAACCACCATGTTTTAATGACAGCAGGCAAATTAAAAGCTCCTTTCCTCTGTGGTGTCTTGGGACAGTGTAACATTTCTGTACATGGCAAACTTGCCTCTTGAATGCTTTGGATCCTGATTGGAGGACCCATGTTGATTTCTGCACACACCACAGCAGACTTTTTCATTTGCCTGCTGTCATTAAGACAAACATGGTGGTTTTGTGGTCTAGTTGACTAAACAGCACTTAAAATGAAAATTTTTACAGTTGGACGTAGGCGTAGCTTAAGCTCCGGTGAGAATACGCTAGGCTTGCGAGAACCAGGTTTGTTTAAAGGGGTCA
>JAUCMR010000028.1:19896234-19909602 GCA_032357425.1 Enteromius argenteus | reverse complement strand
TACTCTGGACAAGGTACAGATCACTGTGGACACCTGTCTCATGCATGAAGTGTCTTCCAAATAAAATATAAAGTATACGAGTAGTATACAAAGTATACATCAGTTTTTTTATGTTGCTTTATTTTGTTTTTGTGATTAGAGTTACATAAAGCATTTTAAACAAATCGGATTGCTTAATGTTTGTGACGGTAGCAGCACTAAATGGAGTTAGAGAAATAATACGGCAAAATAACAGGTTTATGTGGACACACATAGACATACACACATACAATTGGTCATACAGTGGGTACGGAAAGTATTCAGACCCCCTTAAATTCTTTGTTATATTGCAGCCATTTGCTAAAATCATTTAATTTCTTTTTTTTTTTGTCAGTGTACACACAGCAGATATTGACAGAAAAACACAGAATTGTTGACATCTTTGCAGATTTAATTTTTTTAAGTGAAATATCACATGGTCCTAAGTATTCAAGTATTGCTGTGACACTCATATATTTAAATCAGGTGCTGTCCATTTCTTCTGATCATCCTTGAGATGGTTCTACACCTTCATTTGAGTCCAGCTGTTTGATTATACTGATTGGACTTGATTAGGAAAGCCGTGTGGCTTGTCTACATATGACCTTAATAGCTCACAATGCATGTCAGAGCAAATGAGAATCATGAGGTCAAATAAACTGCCTGAAGAGCCTTGGTGAGAGGTAAAGAAGTCACCTGTCAACATATCAATGAGTTGAATAATTAAGTAAATATATCTCCACTGTCTCAGACTATGGCGTAATCCTTTTAACGGCCAGCGTAGCTTCTCTAAGGCTGATGATACACTTGGCAACTTTTTGAGCAATTTTGCCGGGCAACTTTTATGTTGCTTGGGCACTTTTCAACTGAGAATGGGTAACAAATTTCTATCTGGATAATTTAGACCAGTCTTGGGCCCTGTGTCTCACTTGGTTGACTGTTTATGGCAACATTTCCTGAAGTTGCCTGGCAACATTGCTCAAAAAGTTGCCAATCATCAGCCTAAAGGGAGGGGTGAGCGGAGGAATGAGCCGTTGGTTTCAATTCACAATCTCAACCCCTAGATGCCACTACAATTTACACACTGCACCTTTAAGGTATGAGTTACAAATGTGTAACAGCAGATTACAGATTCTAGACTGCAGCCAAAAATGGTGGAAATGCGACCATTTTTTTTTCTTATTGAATGAATATTCTTTCATACTGTATGTTATTATACTGTGATGCATACATCTACTTGCGGCATTTAAAAACACTTATTTTCTACTGTGCTTTATTATTTTAGGTTTTGACAAAAAAAAAAAGCATTTTTATAATGGTATATTGGTGCATCTGTATACATAAGATAAAATTTTCTTGTTTTTGGTGGAAGTCACGCTATGAATGGCTTACGTATAGCAGTGTCTCCATATTAACCTAGATAGGAGAAAGTGTTGTAACATGAAAAAATGACACATTTCGCCTTTAACGTAAGTGTCCTTAGAGCCCATATCTGCAGAGATTCATCTGCAGTCTGGGCGAAGGCCAGTCCATTGCTCTGTGTGTGTGTGTGAATAGAGTACCTGATATGTCAGCAATATAGAGAAATGCATTTGGGACGTGATCTATAGAATGAAGGAGTTATGGGACGAGGTGGCATTTCGGTTTTCAGTCTGTGCAGTCATTTTCTCTGTGTCTCATTATATTGAGTTATTGAACAAACCTTCAAACACACATCCCATCAACACAACGGCAGGCGTTTTTTCAATTACTGCTTTTTGTCCTGAAGATATTGACCTCCTAGCACTCTTCATTGACTTTTAATATGAGGCACACCTCTATAGATGAATACACATTGACAATGTTGGTTCCCAGGTGTAATGGTGAGTAAGGTAGATTATTTTATTTAATTTTTTTTATTGAAGAAAATATGTGAGTGGTTTGCCTAAGCAAAGCTCACTACCATGTCAGAGTGCTGCTATGCAGTTGCTTATGTGTTCAGAGTGATTTTTAACACATTGCTATGTAGTTGCTAGCTTGACCAAGCCAAAAATGCATCTAGAAATGGTTTGTGTTGCTTTTTAGTGTAATCTCTGGGGTTTTTGTTATATCGTCCAACATTAAATTGTAGGTCTGATTGCTAAAAAAGAATTGTAAGAGAACACATGACAAAAATTGTGCACGGTTTGCATGATTCTGAAGAATCATGTGACACTTATGGCAATTCATAAGCAATTCAGCTTTGCATCAAAGAAATATAAAGAAATTTAAAATAAACTTTTATTTAAATTGTAATAATACTTCACAATATAAAATATTTTACTGAATTATTTAAAATAAATGCTTTGGTAAGCACAAGATTTTTTTCAAAGACACTACAAGATATTTTCATTATGTCAAGTTTTGACTGGCAGTGTAGAGTATTACTGGTGTATACTTTTTAGTGTGACTTATCTGCATGCTCTCTTCTGATTGGCAGAGCACATGCAGAGGCAGGGTCTTCAGTCAAACATGAGGAGCAGATGGAGGAGGAGCCTCTGAAGGATGTGGAAGAGGAGGCGGAGTCAGATGGCGCTCTTGAGTCGAGTAGCGCGGGAGAAGATGATGAGGGAGGCTCAGAAGGGAAGAAAAAGAAACAAAGAGTCGGCTTCCGTGACCGCAAGGTGATTAATGCACAACATGCACATCATCTAAATTGCATCATGATGAGGTCAGGTTCATCCAGCCATTATCTGATGAAATCATCTGGCTTTCACCATGCGCAGACAAAATGTGGACCCATCACATCTAATCAACATGCAAATCCAAAGTCATGAAATCAACCTGCATATTTCTGAGTTGGGTTTCATCTGATATGCCATCACTGGGAATGAGGCAGAGTGACAATAATAGAGTTAATGAATTGCAGCTGACATTAACTGTGGGGAAAATGTGATATTAAAGCAGCATCTAGGACAGGCAAGTGTGGGACTTGCTGATTAAAGGGGAAGAGCAGAAAGGATGAGAGAAATAAGAAAATGAATGACACTGTTGTTTTGCTCAGTAGTTGATTTGTTTCTTTTTAAATGGGGTACACAAAAAAAGGCCTATTCCTGATATACTTTGCTGTTCTAAGTAATAATACATTTCACAACCAATGTGAGTAGGAATGTAAAACAATTTATCTTCATACTTTTCAGCCTTGAGACAGCTTTCTCTTTTGATATTTGCTGAACCACTTTTTATTTTGCTACTTTGAGAAACCACTATTTTGTATCTATTTTGTACAGTATCCGAACACTTACTTTAAGTGCTTCAAAAATAAATAAGTGAAAATGAAAGGAAGTAATTTACCCAAAAATTATGCAGAGTACCAATGAGAAGTATGGTTGGGCTTCCATTTACGATAATTGGGCCATATTTACTAAACAGGGCAAATGAGCATTAGAGCTCAATTCCATAAAAGTGCTGATCAGGAGGGGAAAATTCTGCAGATTATTTACTGACAATGTATACACATTAAAGAGCACAGGTGCAGCCAGATCATTTTCACAATGACCAGTGCAATCTACTAAGAGCAGTGCAAATTATCACCTGCTTTATAGGGTTAGTTCACCCAAAAATAAAAATTAGCCCATGTTTAACCTCAAAGCATCCTAGGTGTATATGGCTTTCTTCTTTCAGATGAATCCAATCAGAGTTATATTAAGAAGTATCATGGCTCTTTCAAGAGTTAAAATGGGAGTCTAGGTAGATGTTTTTGTTCAGCAGTCTAATAGTAGTCAAATAAAACACACATATGCGTAATAAAACACGTTCTAGTCTTTCAATCTGCCTGTGTTAGTTTAAGTCTTGTTAAAGTTTTAAATCCCTGCTGCCAAGACGCTCCTCTGTTGGTCACGGATTACGCACGTTAAAATATTTATTTAAAGCTTCTTTCTTCTCATATTCTTAGTGCATTATCATAATAGGCTGTATGTTAACTTACTGAGAGAAAACTGGCAGTTCTATATGAAACATTTGAGACATTTGAACATATATCCAAACTAGCATGATCATAACACCTCTACAAATATTCAGTGTGAGATTAGAAGAATCAGGGTCCGCCTATCAAAGCACTCGATTCATATAGATTATCGTTTTTAAACATTTTGAAGCATGAAAGGGAATCGACTTACACTTTTTGACTACTGCAACTAAAGATATGTTTATAGAACTTATAGAAGTGCAATAAAATTTGGCATTTGAGCGCACAGCATATTTCTTCGAAACAGATGCTCTACTGCTGGACGCCGTCACAGTCGAAGAGGAATTCCCCCTCGAACAATCAGAACTGTCTGTCCAGTAGCACCACTGTTATTTGTGGTTGCTAAACATTTTGTAGATTCATGTTGTTTATTTTGATTGTGCAGTACGGCGTAAAGCACTGTGTAGGTCGGGCCTATTTATCACCATAATTGGTTTTGGCTTTTACACATCCTTGTGGATGACGGTTGTTCACTGATTGAATTTCTCAACATGGTTACTTAGCCAATGTCTTGTGGTTGTTTTTGTGTATGCGTTCTTTAAAAAAGGTTTGAATTTATCAGGATGATTTATTTTTGCTATTCTGTTGTCCTAAAATAGCAAGACACTGCAGCAGATGGCAGTGGTTCAGACCTTTTTGTTTAGAACCTAATCATCACATTTCTTCATAAGCTGAGAAACAGGGAGGGAATGTAGGTATTCTCTGAAATATGGATGCCGTATTAAAATAAACAGCATACATCAAACCAGCAGCACATTAAGAGTGAAGTTGATTCGCTGTAGGATGGTGGGGCTCTGCCTTTGATGGATGAGGCCATTCATCATGCAGTGGGGTACATTAGACGGCTGTCTCTGTTTACACAAGCACTGCCCTCCAGGCCACGTCTTCAACCAATAGGACTCATTCATGAAACACAAACAGAACCGATTTCTTTGTACCATTGGAAGACTCAGCAGGATAACCTTGTAACATACAGTTGTAACCACAACTTACTTTAAAAAAGTAATTCGTTATAGTTACTACAATAGTTACTTCTTACAAATAGTAACTGAGTTACATCATTTTAAAAGTAACTAACAGGGAAAGTAACTATTCAAATTTGTCAAATAACTTGAATGTTCTCAATATAAATATGTTAAATGAATGAAAAGGACACTAAATAGAATAAATGATTATTATAAAACATTGTGCACTAATCTACACTATTTTAATGTTTCTGTGGGACAATGTACACCTATCAAATTCAATATATTATTGTAAATATGATCAACTCTCTATGGACACCTATAGCATTATAATATGATATTGTGCTAATTTAGCATTATAAAATCATAGAATTTTAGTTATTAGAATAACCATGAATGTATATTTGTTGACTGAACTTAGGACTGGTAGTGGTGCTTAAGATATTGTTTGTCATTTAGCGTTTTTTTTTATAAAAAAATAATTGTGATAACGAAGTTGTGATACTATGAATTCTACTACAATTAACAAAATAAAACGCACTAGGATTTATGAGCTGCTGGGTTCTTGAATATTAATCACGTTGTCTGCGTTTGCTCGCACTGATTTGCTGAAATCAAAACCGGGACAACAATAGGTGAGCGCCAGCCAATAAGATTGTTAGCACATTATTTCCGCCCATTACCAGAGAAACCACCAGTTTTTAAAAGCTAAAGAATTCCATAGGAGCTCTGAAAGGAAAATACAACAAAGAATATCATTTACATGTAGCACGTCCATTACACTGCGCATCCATTAAGATGAACTGAGCCTATAATAAATTATAGTAGTGCTGCATTTTATTGTCAGTAGCGGTAACAGAGTTGAAACAGGGAACCAGTAATTCGTTAGAGTACTCATTACTGGAAAAAATAATGCCATGCCATGCCATGGATATTTCATTCCTTAGGCCTATATTTACATTTGTATATAGTTTATTCTGTTCATATTTATGCTCATATTTAGTCCCACTGTGTATTTTGGTAACATGTTCTTTTTGTTGTGTTTCCAGAATTACCAGTGTTATTTTTGAGTGTCCCCATCAAAAAGACTCATTTTGAAGTGTATTGGTAATCTTCTTAAGGCACTCGGAAATTGGAGTATTATAAGAAGAAACTAATAAGGAAATGCTTTTTGATGGGTTTAAGTCATTCCATCTCATCCATGTCCTGTCCCCATAAACGAAACGCATCTCACTCAAAACTCTCATCTTGTTTGAATTAGTTCAGAAGAAGAATAGTTTCTTTCAGAATGAGTATCGATCCATGTAATCCTGGTTCTTTTTTTTACTGATAATGAATGCCTTGTCACATTTGAGTCAGATTTGAAGTCTTCTGAGTTGTGCCGCTTTGTTTGAGATGCACTTTAATTTTTAGCTTTATTTATATTTTCTGTAATTGATTTTTTTCCCCCCTTTGTCCTAAATACAATTTGGACTTTGGCTTCATTAACAGCCAGTGGAAAAATAATAACAGACTTTTAATTCATTCATGCAGGAACAGCTTTGCAAATTGTATCACATTATGCTAACATTTTTATGGCTATAATGTTTTTATTCAGAGACAACAATCGGTAAACGATTCATAAGTGATTTCCCTGAAAGTGCAAACATAGTGTCTCTTTGGTACTATTAAAACATAACTCTTTTTTTTCTTTATTTCTTTTTTTTCTTTCTTTTGAGCATCTGGCCTGCCCGACACAGCCACAATGACTCCAATGGCTCCAGGTTCAGGGCCATCTGTTAGATGGGAAATTGGTCAGGATGCCCAGTTGAAAACTATTTGGTGGTGCAAAAATGACACTCTTGAGGTTTAAACTTTACTGAGTGTGTAGAGGGCCTCAGGATTGTTATAATAATTTTGTAACTATAAATTAAATTTGTAAAATTGCCTACACTGTAATAAAAACACAGCTGAGGATTATATAAACATTTTCTTCCATTACTCTGTACTTCTTAAGGCCTCTGTTCACAATCTTTTTTAAATATGAAATGAATAACAGCATTATAATATTTGTATACAAATGACAGATTAATAAAAGTAAGATTTTTCTGCAATGTTAATTAGTCACACCCTTAGACATTTTTGTTTTAATTCCTTACATGTTAATTGACCCAGTAAATACAGAATTGTGAGATAGATAAGCCCCTTAGAATTAGACTTTTCAATTCCAAATGTATAACTCAGTTGTGAGTTTATATCATGAAAGTCTAAGAAAAAAGTCAGAACTTCAGAAAAATATATGATATTAGGGTTGTAACGATAGGGGTGTAATTCTGTATCGAGGGGTTCACAGGCGTTTTCCAAGTCGAAGTGATCATCCTTATCCCCTTGTTGAGGACTTTGAAATGAGCAGGGCATGTGCGTGCCATTATGTAGTCGTTTGGAATGCACTTGTCAAAGGAAGCGATGTAATTTCCTCATTATCTTCAGCTGGGATGTTCTCGTGACAACGCAGTCAGCACAGTGTGCTTCAGCATATGTCGCTGCGGAATGCAGACATAAAAAATGTACATTTTATATCACAATTCTTTTTTATACATATTAGTTTTTATATATTAGCATATTTTAAAAACGTTATAAAATATGCAACAATATGAAATGTAGTTTCAAAAGGTATAAGGGTGAGGTTGTTGTTATTATTATGATTATTATTATTTATTATTTTTATTTTTGACTTTTTATTCAGTGGTGGAAATTGACATCTATATTAAAAATAATCAGATAACCAACTTTTAAAAAATATATATATACTTTAGCTTTTTTTTTTTTTGCTGGAATCATTCAGAGGTAACTAAAGAGTGGCAGGTACTACAGATTTAACAGACAGCATTTAACTATTATCTTAATAGTTCTGCTGTTCAGCAATATTAGTATCTGTCTGATGCCTTCATAATTGTAAAGCCTTACTTCAGCTAAATGTTAAGTCATCAATGCACAACGCATGCACAATACAATCTGTATGACAAATTGTCTTGAAATCTTCAGATTCGAAATCACTTATGAGATTCCATTTCTTTAACAAGATGTCTCAGAGGGTTTAAAACAGCCATTGTTTTTATAGCACAGCAAACTCTCAAAAGATCAAGGAAAAGTACCCTGTGTGTGATGTATACTGCTAAGTATGTCCTTGCTTTGGTGCTTGTACCTTTTTTTTTTTCTCTGTTCCCCTCGTTGGTGTGCCAGTGTCATCTGGCATCACTGCCAGCCCACTGTGGGTGCCAGTTAGATGCCAACCTGTCTGTTTCTATGACACATAGCGTTTCCATCTGAAACAGAGCAGGAGCCATGACACATGCCCACACACACAAGCCTCTTTCTGTATGAATGATGTCATACAGATGGCAGTTAGTGATGTAAAGAGCAGCAGTGTGCAAGTTGTGCACATTTGCTCTAATTAAACAGACAGGCAGCATGCATCATATTCTTCTATTGTTGTTTTAGAGACATTTGAGCCGCCTGCTTCAATGCCTGGATCAGTTTTCAGCTTTTACTTTGACATAACACATGCTCAAATGCTGTGTTTATTGTATGATATGAAATTTAACTCTCTGTAAATGCCTACTCATGTAATCATGACCTTTTAATATTTCAAAACCGTGTTACTTTAAAAGAAAAACTACCTTAGCATTTCAGTAACACTTTAGTATAGCGACCAATTCTCGCTGTTAACTAGTTGCTTCATTTGCATGCCTATTATTGTTAGTATTTACAAAGCACATATTCTGCATGATCATATTCTACAACCATAATCCTACCCAATACTTAAACTTAAACTACCTTACTATTTAAAAAAGCAAATAAGGAGTTTATTGAAACACAATTCTTAGTTATTGGTTTGTTAAAGGAACGGTTCACCCAAAAATGAAAATTCTGTCATTTACTTTGTTGAATTTCTTTGTTTGGACGAACACAAAGGAAGGTATTTTAAAGAAAGTTTGTAGCCAGGCTGTTTTGGGTCACCATTGATTTCCATTGTAAAAAAAGCCAAAAACACAGCCTGGTTACAAACTTGCTTCAGAATGTCTTCCTTTGTTCTTCAGAACAAAGAAATTCATACAGATTTGGAACTACTCGAGGGTGAGTAAATGATACCAGCATTTTCATTTTTGGGTGAACTATTCCTTTAATGGCGAGAACTGGACCTTAAAATAAAGTATGACCATCATTTCCTGAAGGAGGTTTGAGTGCACACACAATAAAACACATATTGCAATATGTGTACTTCCCTCAAAATCTGTAAGTGTTCAAATGCACAGTCAGATTTGAGAAATTGAGAAAAAATGGCCGAAAAGTCAGTTTGTAACACTTTCTTTCTTGTATACGTATAAGATGATATTTTGAGGAAGGTTTTGACTATTTTTGTCTTTGTATTGGAAGTCAATGGACTCCAAAACACTATTAGGAAAAAGGCTTTACATGAGTATTTAGCACTTGAACAATCTTTGTAACTTGACATGGCATCTTAAAAACACAACACTTATGCTGCAAAATCCTGAAATAATGGTGAGGCCCAATGCAGTTACCAAGTATGTTCTACACAAGTATAAAAAAAATAAATAGAATAAAATTAGCAGTGGTGCGCAGTGACCTCAGGAATTTCAGGCTTTGATTGACAAGTACAGTTTCAGCATTACAAGCATCACTTACTGCAGGCATTCAGGCACTATCCTAAACTCCAAATTATCGTCACATCATCTTGCAATTACAATCACTGCTGTTGTCTAATAGCGGCATGCAAACTGGCACTCAATTAGCTTCGAAAATTGCGTTAATTAGCCTACAGTAGTCTGCATAATGAGTCACTCACAAAATGGGCATTTGCAAAAGACAGCCAGATAGTGGAAAAGGAAGCGCATCATCAAAGGCTGAATGAGAATGATGAAACTGACCTCTTTTGCTGCTCATTTTGATGATCTTTGTTTAAAAATACAGACACATCCATCACAATAAGAGATGCAAACTACAGTAATGGCTCTAATTTAAAAATGTAAATGATCTCAATTAATGATTGTCAATCAGTTCAACATTTTAATGGCATGATATAATGAATAAATGTCCCTGATTAAAGATAATTTAAAATATTACATTATTGAGGACAAAAAAATCATTTAATAGACATCACACACATAATTTATTCATATAATAGAACATTGCTCTTTGCTATCCATTCAGTTAATTTTGTCAGTCTCACATGATCACATGATTTAATGGACAGTTATTGTCCAAATATTTCAACACACTAACTGGACATTTTCATGCACAAGATGAATTATGCAGAGTTTAACTTTTATAGCCAACCTGCAATGGGTGATTTTTCAGTTAATATATGCCATGTTTCCTCAGGCTATTAATAACTTTTAGACTGCTCTTGATTCATAACTCAAAACAAAATTGGCTGCTGTTTTGCCATTGTTGCTGATATGACAGCCGTAATGACAGGTTATTCTAATGATCAGAGGGTTAGATTTAGTTATGTAAATGACCAGCCTTGGCAGGCTATGTCTATTTAGCATGCTTTATTATATTTTAGTATAATATTATTTTTTCAGTGCAACCTTACATAAGATAAAGTTGAACACAAAATGCTGCAGATTTCACTACTACTTCACAGCTTCTTTTCCACTAATGACTATTACATTACCTACTCAGAAAACTGCCTCAGGTGTTACCAGGATGGACACAGAGTGCACTGACTTGCCTTAGGTATTTTAGGATTGCACATATATTTACAAATATTGCTTTAAGCATTTCTGACTAAGACTTCTGTCTGTAAGTATGGAATGATTTTAGACTCAAAAGATTAATAGATGCACGCACAATTATCCATGCGCTACATAAATGTAATGCATGCTTCTTATTACAAACACACAAATACCTTTCAATTTGAGTACGTGGACATTCAGGATTAAATGATTGTACAGCGATTTGTACAAATAAAGACATGTTTGCGAATAAAACTGGTCTGTTCTACGTTAATATATCATAAATTGCGCAAGCAAAAAGGAATCTGTGCATTTGTGAATCAAGTGACCCGCGTTCATTTATTGACGTCTTGTCTGAGTCAATCCTGTTTGGTTCGTTTGGATTTTGAGACTTCATTTTCACATTTTTACAGCTTTTCACAACACACACACACACACAACTACCTACGAACAAGGATCACTGCGATCCATTAACGTGTGGACGATTTAGAAAAATCTGGTTTTGCCCTGTCTTCCTGATTCAGTTAAAATGACGAGAACACAGAATAACTGTGTGTTTCAAGGCACTTTAGATGTTCTTTATATAGTATAAAAGGGAAAGTTAGTTAGTTGGTTCTCAACACTGATAAGTGTGTGTTTCTGTGTGTGTTTGATACAGGTGATGGAGTATGAGAACCGGATCAGAGCTTACTCCACCCCAGACAAGATATTTCGCTACTTTGCCACGCTGAAGATCATCAATGAGCATGGAGACGCAGAGGTGTACATGACACCACAGGACTTCGTGCGCTCCATCACCCCCAATGAGAAACAGCCAGAGAGTGAGTTTCAGTCTTTCTTGATCAGGGTTGGGCAAAGTTCAGAACTGACTATTCTTACTGGCCTCATCAGACAGGATGTTCAGTTGGAATCGAAAAGAAATTCAGCAGTCAGCTGAGAATCAAAATTATTATTGACTGTCTATTTTTTTTTCTCTCAGGTAAAACTACTGCTATAAGTATTTTCTCAGATTCAATATTTTTTAAAAAATAAGACAGCCATCAAAAGATAAGATATGTTTATGGGTGACAAATCAGCAAAAATTGTGAGTGTACTGTACTTTCAGCAGTTAAAATATTTGCAATTTAATTTTATTTTAATTCTACTTAATGAAATTCAAAATTCAAATTCTACAAACTGCTCACTACATCATTTCAAATTCAAATTCAGTTTGAAAGGCATTCAAATTAATTCTGAATGGTGCACAACCCTATCATGCTCATATATACAAACATCACACATCCGTCATGTCTATTCGTGCTGAGTTTGCTTCTGTATTTGTAAATAGCTCTAAGCTTTACACACTCATGAATATACTGTTAGCCACTGGCTCTGGAGCGGCGTGACTTCCTCACTCATTTCCTGTTCTCTAATCCAAGTCTGTAACATCCCTCTGAGGCTTTTTGACCTGCCATGATCTTAACGTAGCAGTCAAGAAAACTGAAATCTACCCCACAGACAGATGGCGCTGTAGTGTGAAATTCAAACCTTTGTCACAGTGTTGACCCTGATGTACTAGCTGACAGGGTCATGCTCATCTGCCAAACGCTCCACAATTGTTATGCCCTTCACTTCTCTGACCTGCTTATGTCTCACGAACATGCTCTAGTGTCCACTACTGCAGAAACAGAGCAGTCTAAGCCCTTGATCCCTAGGAACCTGCTTCGAATCTGATTTATTATTTACAACCAATGGGTGCAGGTTCAGTCCGGGTCCTCAGTGATGTCACAATCAAAGTTACATTTTGGGAGATGGAGCTGCCTGAAGCATACATATGAGCCAACTCAAAATTTGACAGTTTGAGGATCTTTCAGCAGAAACTTCTTCTCAGGGTTTCCCCTCAAGAGAAGCGCTTAGGGAAGTGAGTGGGTGTATGTTTAAAGTGAAATGGAAAGCAGCCCACAACTTAAAATCCAAAACAACTATTTTGCCTTTTTTGACATTCCATTGTATTCTGAATAATTTTGTGCCATAAACCATACAAAAAAAAAAAAAAAAAAAAAACTGTCAAAGAAGTCGATGTACCACCTGTCAAATCAATGTTTCAATTACAGTCTTTATAAATGCTGTTAATCAAATACACATGCCCGTGCTATTAAATAGTATGCACTTTGTTTCTACTTTTTGTATATTTGTTTTTTTTTATTATTGAAAATAAATGCCTCTGTGATCTGATCTGATCTGATCTGTGGTGAGAAACAGGAGAAGAAGAGGATCTGAAAAAAGCAAATTTGAGCATCAAAAGCTAAAACTATTTTTACTTTCAGTGCCACACTATATCAGTTGCCAGCTTGCATTCTTTTGTAATTTTGTGTGACTCAACCAGACAAGCTATGTTTTAACCCATATTGCCAGATAATTTAGCCTGTACTTTGCAGAAAGGCAGTTAGGACATCGGTAAAGAGGAGGAGAAGAATTGTTTGTTTTTTGTTTGTGCGCAAAAATTATTCTTGTAGCTTCATAAAATTACAGTTGAACCCCTGATGTCACAAGGGTTATCTTAACAATGTCCTTGCTATGTTTCTGAGCTTTGATCATGTAAGGATTGTTATTCACGTCGGCGCTAATGATGTTCGACTACGCCAGTCGGAGATCACTAAAAATAATGTTAAGGAGGTGT
>JAUCMR010000028.1:19868443-19883962 GCA_032357425.1 Enteromius argenteus | reverse complement strand
ATTTTTTTCTTCTGCTATTTAAATGGAATTAGACAAATCATATCTGTTTTAAACAGATTTCACAAACTGCTGTGGGTTGTACTGTACTGATAGTCCCGCCCTAAGTCAGCATCATTGGTTAAGCCTTTGGAGGTTTTAAACTTAAAAATTTTACCATTATAAATTTATCTTCCAAGTACCAACAAACTTTTATTTAGGATTCCATTAATCACAATGAATCGTTTGACAGCACTCTATATACACTACCGTTCAAAAATTTGGGGTCAGTAAGATATTTAATGGTTTTTAAATTTTTGAACGGTAGTGTATGCGTGTATATGTATAGATAAATATGTGTGTGTATATATATATATATATATAGTTACATTAGTAAAAGTAATTGTGGTAGCTGTTGCGTTTTGGTAAAAACTATGGTGAAATCTTCTTTTCGTTCCTCAGTCCTATATAAATGCATAAGGTCTTAGATCTATAGCCTTTGTTTTTGTTGTGTACCTTTCAAAATTCCGTTTCCACGTTGTGTGATATATGCCTTCTTTCTATTTCCATTTCCCTCTATCTCTTTGTTTTGTTCTCATTTTGTTCCCCTGGGTGTTGTTGGCTTTAGGGATGTAGAATATGTCTTCTTATTTCTTCATATATTTCTGTCAAATCTGGTGGCTGGTTTGCTCCACGCGGCCTCCCGGCAGGACTGCTGGATCCATCTCCCTGTCGTCATCTTCTTCCACATTTCCTCATGTCTCCATGGCCACTAAATCCTGGATGGAGTAATGAAATTCCAGGAACCGCATTTTTAGCAAGTTAGCGCATGGGTGCACTATGCTAACAAACACTCTTGTGTAGTTGTTTTGCTTTCTGTGAGCGCGTGAACACACCAGCACTTTTAACCTTCTTGTTCATCATCTATCAACAGTATTTTGCAGGTCATCGCAGCTGGTGCTTTGCAAGTGTGACTTTCACAGCTAAAACGTGTTGTGTGTGTGAGAGAGAGTGTGTGCGTTCCCTTCAGCCCATTTTAATGCGCACAGGCATTTTGCAAACACTGTATGTTTTCCAACAATATGACATTAGTGTTGGGGAAGCTACTTTAAAACTAGTTCATCAAGATGAAACCACTATGAAACCACAAATAAACTTATTATCACTCATTAGAAAGTGCTTAAAATATGATAAAAAGGAAAAATGTTGCACAGAAGCTTTTGGGAAAACTATTATCAGTTTGTAAAGGTGTGTTCACAGCTTCAGATTCAGTAAAAGGTCATTTATATTTAGAGTTATTGTGGTTAATAACTTATGGTTCATTTACAAGATTCGCTCCCTCTGGTTGAAGCAGCGAACGCCAATAGACCAATTCAAACCTATAGCTAATGAGTTGAGTAAAGATTTTTCAGTCTTTCACATTAATTGGGTCTTGGTTCCCAACCTTAGTAGCATCAGTTCTTGTAGCTGATTGCTCCCCAACACTGATAATATATAATTATCTTTATGAACATGTAACTGTATATCTATGTTCAATCTCTTTTAACACATGAATTCATTGTTCCTCTAGGCATCGAGATGTCCTGCATTGTTTTTTTGTTTTGTTTTGTTTTTCGAGGATATAATTGTTTTGTTGCGTTTGTGGTGACAGTGATTAATTTGTGCTCTTTCGGCTCTTTCTGTGTCCATCTAACCAATAAACCCCGTCATTCTCTCCTCTGCCATCTTTTTACTTCTCCATCCATCCCTATGGACCCCCCTCCCCCTTTCTGTGCACCCCTCCCTCTCTGCAGGACTTCTGGCAGGTATGGGGCGTGTGCCAAGCTGCATGGGACTGCGTGTGTGCGTGAATGCGTCATTAATCTCTGTAGCGGCTCTACTGAAAATTTCACTAGACCTCTTAATCCTTCTCTCTCTCTCTCTCTCTCTCTCCTTCTTCTCCTTGAGTTGTCAGAGAGGAAATCCACATAAGTTCCCAGATGTGGAGCCCTGGCCAAACAATGCATTAAAAGCCTCTACATTTCATTAAAAATCACTGGATGGGTAATAAAACTTGGCCAGCCAGGGCCAGATGAGCAGAAGAGCTTTAGCTCAGCAGAAAAGAGAGATTTGAATAGTATGACTACAGCAAAGGAGGAGTGAAGTTACTGACTGTGCATTTTCCAAAAGAGCATAGTGGAGGGGCTGACTGGAGCAAATATCAGGCTGAATCAGATATCATATGGCCAGATGGTAGCTGTAGCGTCAGGGGTGTTTTCTGTTTTGTCCAGTATCCAAAAAAAGTGTTGAGTGAATCGTGAAATTTCCTGGCTGTAAATCTTTCTTACATGTTTTATTATTTTTTGCTACAAATGAATTTTCATTCAGATGTTTGGAACATATAAGAATTAGTCTCATAAGAAGTCACTTCTGCTCACAAAGGCTGCATTGATGAAAATGTACAGACAAATGTATAGTAGCACAACTTTATTACAAGAAAATCTGTGATACTATATATTTATGTGTACATTTTTATCAAATATAGATATATAATTTATTTCCCCCTCAGGATTATTTGATGACTATAAAGTTTAAAAGAACAGCATTTACTTGAAGTCTTTAATCTCACTTTTGATCAGTTAAATGCATTCTTGCAAAATAGAAATATTAAAACAAGTGTGTTACCAGGACATTCTGGTTAGCTGCTATTTGGCTGCTTACTAGCTGATGTCAAAAGAGCCCATTTCCAAGTCTATGTGATATTCTGGTCTCTATCAGGTCTTTTCTTCATTGTAATTCTATGAAGTTTTTATGCCTTTTTATAATTAGTCAAGCGAAAACCATAAATCTGAATGGTCCTCACAAACCCACATAGAGGTAGCTCTCATTCAAAATCTCTAACCACAAGCATGATTAATAGTATGTTTTCCTTAGCAAACACTACTAATGACAGCTATCTCCATCACTCCCTCTTCTGTCATTGTTAGATCAAACAGGTAGTTCCAGCCTAAACTCACACCATTGGTTGAGGCAGAAGTTGACATATCAAACCTCCCCAGCAAACAAAACAGTTTGAAACCGCAACAGTGTTTACACACAAAACCAATGACTTGATGTGTCTGAAATAGCTATTTTATCATTGACAAGACTTCACCTTTAATATTATGTGGTATTAAAAAGAGGGCGGGATTGACCTTTACTCAATGATTTGGACACACCCAATCACAAATACTGCATGTTCAGTCTCATCTAGACAGGAAAACATATACATGCACACATATATAAACTCAGTATGCACCACACCCATCTAGGCAGTGATAAGCACTTTGAATTAATGTAAATTGATCTGGAAGATTCTGCTGACGCCCACCCATGTTACCCACAAGCTCAAGGTCTAAGCGTGTGCACATGTGCACTGGGGTCTGTTATAGAATAGTGTTGAGGGAGGCCAGCTGCCGTCTCTCTCTGCTGAATTATTGAACGTAGAGACTCTTCTTTGTGTGCCGTACAGAAAAAGCAAGAGTGCGTGTTATGTGCATGCATGTGCAAATGCTCATGTTTATGAATAATGCATTGGGTATCAGAGCAGTGAGCCATAGGCCTTAGTCAGGGCAGCGCCATATTTGATTTCAGATGAGAATGGAAGTGAGGCTCTGAGGGGATGGAAGCACAGTGTGTTCAATACTGTTTTCTTCCAGCAACTGTTTTTTGTTAGTTAACAGAAGCTGCATAAAACAGTTTGTGTTTTGAAATTTACATGTGATCGTAGAAATCGTAAATTTTTCACTGCCTTGTTTTCATTTATCTGAAGGTGAATATGGCACCCATCCTGTTGGTATTAGACAACTGTAGAAAAAGTTGTAAATAAAAAAAAGAATATTGATATTTTGCGAGAAAATGCTATTTCAGTATTTTTACTTCAATATTTTGTTTATTGTAGCTTACTTGTTTCTGACTCTGCAAACACTCAACACATTTTTGAACATAGTCAACCCTGAATCCATTCTAGAGTTTTAACACATTATTCTTTTGGTAACACTTTAGAATAGATAACACTTGTTAACTATTACCTAACTTTTCCCTCAATACATTTGCTGCTTATTAATAGTTAGTGCGGTAGTAGTTAAGTTTAGGTATTGGGTAGGATTAGGTATGTAGAATAAGGCATTAATATATGCTTAATTACAGTTAAACTGAATATCACAACAAAAATAATAAACATTCCTTGATTGAAAAAATTATTCATGTAAATATTAACAAATGAAAGGAAACTAGTATGGAGCCTTTAAATATTTGTTTAATTTCTATGAACACAGCTTGAAGTTTTTCAGAAAATTAATAATTACATAAACAGGTAATAAAAAAAAAACAAGACACTTGAAAGCAGTACAGATAATAAAAAAAAAAGACAAATTAGTGTTTAAAGTTGACAGTCTACACAAATCTAAGTTTATTTTTTTCAATATAATAAGTACATAGCAAAGACTATTTCAAATGTGTTACCTTAAATGATATTCCTAATCAAATGTTCAATAAAAGTATTTAAATGATGTTTTTAGAGCATTCGCACATGCATGTATTTAGCTATAATGGTGGTAACCGTGTATATTTAGACTGTGGTGAATTGAGTTGGTATTTGGTGCTATAGACAGACAGAGTAGTATTTATTAATATTTATTTATCTTTTTTAATATGGACTTACTAAACAATGTGTAGTTTACATCCCAAGTCAGGTCTGGAATGATGTGTCTAATGATCATTGTTGTAATTTATCTGAATAACAGTTCAATGGCTAATTGAATTGAATCAATTTAATTTAGGAGTAGATTTGTGTTACTGCTGAAGCACATAGACAGCCTAGTCACTTTGTACCTTTTTTTATTTATTTATTTATTTATTTTTCACAAAAAAGATTGCAGGAGAGCATAATGTCTTGAAAAATTATATTCAAGGACTTGACTCAGTCAGTAAGTGCCCCCTAGAGGTAGGTATTTTTATGTCTCACAGGAAAGAGTTATCAAGTGGATCTCACAAAACCTGAAAAGAGCATTCCAGGGTTGGTTTTCATCTCAAAATCAAAAGAAATATAGGCTATATAATTTATTTTTTTATTTTTTATTTTTTAAATGACCATTAAGATTGTTTTGAGATTTGACATTTTTATGACAACCTCCCTAAATGTCACATATTATTTCCTAATGTTATTTATTTATCGTGTTGTGGTTGCACTTGATAATATTCAAATATGTACTGTATTACGGTATAGTATTTCTACAATGCAGTTAATGTGAGGATGGTTGCATTGAGGTATAAATTGTACTTTATTGTCATGATAAATGTCACAATGTGAAAAGTCTTAATAGTCCTTTCAAATAGGCTACTTTTTAATATATATGTGTTTTTTATTTTTGATTTTGGGATGAAATGTGACCGTATCTGATCTCTGACAACTCAAAAAGACGAATGTTCCTGCTCTCTGTCTCTTTCTGTCTCTCTGATGGAAGTGGCGACTGTGCCTGTGCTTTAGGTCTGTGCATGCCCTGCTCTGAATGCCTGCGACTGACTGGCTGCAGGACAGGCTGCTAGCGGGATGGGGTAAAGCTGGCATTATGTAGCGCCCCCTGCCTGCGCTCGGTAACACCACAGTTTGCCCTGGATCCAGAAACGCATTCTCTCTTTCTTTAATCTCTGCTCACTGGGCCTATAACTGCATGAACACTAAGCACACAGCATGAGTTGAGTAACGTTGGGTCAAAGGTTATGTTGTTTTGGACGATACTTCAAACCCTTGTAGGTACCGCTGTGTACTGTCATACCACCATGATCATGTGATGGATAGGTGGGTGGGTGGAGCTATGTGTGGGATGCTGATAGGGCTGCCACCATGGTAACTAGTCTGATGTCCTGTGGCTGACCTTTTTTCGACCTTTCGGTTCAGCAGGTGCCTCCAATCTTGGAGAATTGCGAATCAGACAGTAATACATGTACACTCTCAATTTGGTTTACATTTGTCACATTTAAAATGGATAATCTGTCTAAAAATTAAGATCATGTGTTTATTTAGGCAACCTTATGGCACAAAAGAACACAAAAAGAAGAACTTAAATTTTTGAAGAATGTTCATGCTGCTCTTTGCCATATAATGACAGGACAAAATAGCTCAATAAAATGCTAAAAAAAAAAGTCCGACTGTGTTGTTGATTGGTGGTCCTACTGGATATTGATGGGTTCCATAACAGGCCATTACTTCTGAAAATCTGACCACAAATGGGATGTATTACTGGAAAAAATGATGTCATTCTGGCTTGGCAAGCAAACTAATTTATAGTTGATAGGAATTAATATTGTGTGGTTTGTGTATAAACTGCAGCAGTTCATAATAAATCATCTCACGGGCATGATGAATGATTAGCAATGCTTGAATCAAACTCACTCAGAATTCAGATCATTTTCTTAGCATTTTTTTAAATTATATCCCAATATTTGTTTATTGGTATGACTCAGGAGGGCAATAGACGATTTACTGTTTTTCATTTAAATTTAGCTAACACGTAATGCACATTTGTTTTTATCTCCATTGCATTGCATTGCATTGCTAGAGATGCAAAGAATGAACTGCAATTTATTTAGAGACAAACATAAATGAGAAATGTATAATATAAGTGTGACCAGGAGCTTGCAGAAGTGCAATTTATAGATCATCAATATCAGTTCATTTCCGCACATTTGGACAGACTACTTTCAAACCAATTGCAAATCATATCAAGTTTAGAAAAGCACTTTTACACCAAGCTCTGATGTCAAATGGACTTGAGTCCACACCAAAAGCCTGAAAGCGGAAATCCTTGGAAAGCTTAGAGGCATCACTTATTCCTAATCCGGACCCATTCTCCCAGTTTCCCTCATTCGGAGAAAGATTGAATTTTGTCTTGGGCTTAGTTTTGGACAGTGCTGCAGCAGCATTGTTTGTGAAGTATGGGTTCATCCAGATCTGAGTCTGGAGTGAGATCTGAGACTTTACAAACACATCCATCTCTCTGTTATCTGAGCTCTGGAACTAAAGAAGCAGAAGCACTAGTAAATTGTAACTACTTTGTTAAATTACAGTGCTGCAGAATGCTAGACATTACACACACACAATGCAGTGTCTGCCTAACACAAAGCAATGTGGGATGTTGGTGCCATATCTCTGTTCAGGCGTTTGGCAGCATAAAGCTTTCTGTGCTTTGGGAAACCAGCACCTGTGAAGTGTTTCCAAATGTCCCACAGAGACACAGAACGATCTTACTTGCAGTACTACCTGTATATGGCAAACGTAAATATCAGAGGGGGAACAAGAATGAAGCAAGTTGAATATAAGAACCAGAAAAAAACAATAGGGTTATCTAAAACAATAGAGCCTCATTGAGATCCCCATATCTCTGGAAATCATCAATGTAGGGCCTTAAGAAAGATTCCAAAAGAGAAGTTTATTAAAGGGGTCACATGATGTTGCTAAAAAGCGGGGTGGGCTCTGATTGGCCATCTATCCAGTGCATTGTGATTGGCCGAATACCACAAGCATCTGACGAAAATGTTACGTCCCTTACCATAACGTGATGCCACTTCCCGGTGCTGTGACACAAAAACAATAAAACACAAACGAGGCATTTGTTGTATCCAGTGGGGACGTAATTACTGATTATCATGACTTAGTACTGTCTTTTTATGCATCACATTTCATCGCACCTCGTAAACATAACACCATGTCTGCATTTGTGATCAGAGAAACAACAAACAACAAGCATTATGCTGCGCTGCTCAAAACTTGTGTTTGAATAGTAAGTAGCAGATTATTTTAATAAGAAAACATAACTTACTTTAAGGTTGTGAGTCAAAAGTGCCAGACTGTACTTTCAGAGGTAGAATTACTTTATAGTCTCTGTGCGCAGCCAGCATAGACTGCTCTGCAGGTTTTAGGAATCAGTTCTCTGTAAATGCGCTGAACAAACTCTAATATTTGTGTTTAACTGTTCTGTAACAATGTTGTTAATACAACTTTACCACTGATTTCTAGTTGTGTCCTCTTTTGGAAGCACAGACAAAGTAATTTCACTTTCCCACTGAAACACAGCATCTCCAGAACATGGCACCAGCAGCAACACTACAGCGAAAATAATAGCTCCGCCATCTTTCTTTGTGTAAACATTTGGGCGGTGTTTGAAAATAAACCTACTCTGTGATGTAGAAAAGTGGGGGTGTGTTTAAATGAGCCGTTTTAGGGGGGTGTGGACAAGCCATAACTTTTTTATAAGGAATAACTCTTTGGTTTTGAGACTTTAGTCTTTGCAGCTTTAGGGCTCTTGTCTATGCATCTTTGAACAGCTTGTAACACTCCAAAGAGAGAGAAAAACTTGAAATCGTGTCTCATGACCCCTTTAAGAACAAGAATCTAAAATCATATACAGTGGCACTGAAGATTAATCAGGTTGTCTTCTCAAGAAAGGAGCTGCAAGTCAAATGCTTGTAACCTTTAAAATGACAGTTAAATATGGAAGAGTGCCTGATCCTGCCAGTTTTGCCTGTGCAGAAGCACACAGATTTAAACATTTAGCCTTTGTCCACTTTGTCCAAGAAATATTCACACTGAGAGCCATTTGAAAATACAAAGCTGGATTCATTGAAAACATGGATTCATTAGATTTTTAAAAAACAGACCAATCAGAGGAATCTGGGGGTGAGGTAAGTATTGTGTGCATATTGTGTAGAAATTGTAACATTTATCATGCTATAGTTCCTCATTTTAGCATTTTAAAAAAGCTTTTTGGAAGATTGAGTGTTTTCACAGTAGCCCTTTTGGTGTGACCTCAAGTTTCACTTGAAAGTGAGGATCTGGGATGTGCTTTATATGGATTCCCTAATAATTTTAATTTATGTAAGTGTTACTTGTTACTCACAATTTAATGATGACAAGGGATGTTGTGCAAACAAACATTTTAAAGTTTTGTTTAGAGTTGTTTTTAGTGCTATTACTGTTAAAAAAAGGGTCCATTTTACTCTGACTAAAATAGTTTGCAAGTAATAAGGTGAAAATTACAAAAATTGTGACAAGACTTGACAAAATAGAATATTTATCAACATAAACAAAATACAACATATGAAAACTGTCCTTGAGTTTACTCAAGTATCATATGTGGTTTAGAATGTCCTACCACAAACATCTTTCACTTCATTGTGGGTGCAAATGTAATTTGTAATAGTGTGTTTATGTTGTGGATGTAGCTGATTAATATCATATAAGATGTGTTGGAGTCATCTAGTTAGCATAGTGGTTGAAGCTGCTGTTCAGCTCTTTCTGCTCAAGTGGATGAATCACCATCTACAAACATTATTTTATTGTTAATATCTTATTTTCCTTGACACGTTTTCATCAGCAGTATATTTTAATTAAAATTGTTTAATTAACCTGAAGTAACTCCTCTTTGTTATCGTTGAAGAAATAAATAAAAAAACCCTTCATCAACCCATTTTGTTCTGTAGTTAGAGTAACAGCAAATGCTGCTTGTCTCAGCACAAATTATGTACTTTTCACCTCAAAAACAGACTAAATTATTTAAAATGTGGAGTAAAAACAGTAGTGAATTTCTTCCTTCTTTGTGTGTGTACCTGATGTTCTCTACATCATGAGGACCATATATTCCTTCAAGTATCATTACCAGTAAATTTTGACCTTTTGGGGACGTTTTCTTGTCTATGGAACGTTGCCATAAAACATGGAAATGTGTGTGTGTTTTCCAGTATTTTTTATATTAAAAAGCATAATATTCTGTTGCAATCTTGTCTAGTTATGGGTTTAGTTTGAGTGTAGTGCTTCCTTGTAGTGACCTTTTGCTGACCGATATCTGGAAGGGAGAACTTTTTTACAGCTTAAAAATATGAAACAGTGGTTCAATCAAAATCAGCAGTGATGGCACACACTAGAGAGCTCATCAAATCAAACACTGAACTGCCAACAGCTTTAAATGTATTCTAGCAGTGGTAGAGTTTTCATATTAGAAATATCATAAAAGTGAGGAAAAAAAGGTTTCACACATTTTTATACTAATGTTAAGAATTCAAAATGTGTTATAAGCAGCCTAAAAGCTTTTCAGGCCCAATTTGATACGAGCACCAACAAGAGTCTTTAGTTTTTCTGGCTGGATGCTTGAGGAGCTTGTTAGATTACTTAATACATAGAGCTGACTGCATAAAAGCTTTTCACAGCACTTTTGTTCCCTTTCAGTCAGTCACTATGACGTTACATCATTGACTGATGTCATGGGCTGGGAGACCAATCTGCTCTGATCTTTGAGAACAAGCCAATCTCACCATTCAACTTTTTGCTTTGGAGCCGATTGCTTGCTGCTTGATTGGAGAGAAGAAAAAAGAAGTTACCTGCTGTTCGAGATCTCGAGACGTGCGGTCCTCCCCTCGGCAGTCCCGATCTAAAAGAGTAAATTTCTACAGTTGCACTGTCGTTAAGCATGTCCTCCGGGATGTCTTTTCGACCGAGTTCCCTCACCTCTGAAGATCGCTGTCTCACTTGTCTGAGCCTCAGTCACGCTGAGACGACATTCACTCATTGTCAGTGCATGTCCATGGCTTTGCTTTGGTCACAGCTTTCTTTCAGTAGAAGGCTAGCTTCGTCCGCTACCCCTTCTAGTTCGGCGGGCTGTAAAGCTCCCCGGCTGCATTGGCTAGTGGCTTGGCAGGCCTTAGAGTGACGATTAGCAATATCTGTCGGGCAAGTCCCCACAGACTCCTGATCCCTCAATGCGAAACTCCATGGAGCGTTTGAATGAAGGCGCCGGTTCATCCTGCGGCGATCCCAGCGTCTCATTTGATGCTCCAGAAGAGGATGAGATGTCTCTCGCTGTGTCAGAGGAGGGGCTTTCGTCAGCTTCGGCTAAGGAAGAAACTGAGCAGCTCCCCGCTGTGGCGGCTGCCCAGAAAGAGTCTGACGCCAAGCTGTTTGAGTCGCTGAGAGCACCGGGCTGGAGGTAGATTCGCCACCTTTCCCTGAGCGCTCAACGCAGGGCGATTGGTGTCTGAGCTCTACGCGTGACTCTCTGTCATGCTCGGCCTCTCTGCCTTTTCTTTTGGCGGTTCATGAGGAGCTCGTTAAAACGTGGTAGCCTCCGGTTGCGTCCGTAAACACGTCTGAGCTCCTCCCTTCTTGCTACTCTCGACGCGGAGCAGGCAAGAGACAGAGGCTGTCCCCTTCCACCTTAAAAGTCTATGTCGCTGCTATCGCTGCTTATTACGATGCGGTGGATGGACTTTCCTTGGGAAGGCACCACTTTATCATTAGGTTTCTTAGGGGTGCCTTCTTTTGGGACCTTTCCGTCGTCCTATCGGGACTACGAGCCGCTGGACTCGGTTGAGCTGAGATTTCTGTCACAGAAAACTTTGCTCCTGACAGCGCTCGCCTCCATGAAGAGGATGGGAGACCTGCATGCATCCTCGGTCAACGAGTCATATCTAGAATTTGGTCTGGCCTACTCTCACATTACCCTGAGACCCAGACCTGGTTATGTGCCCAAAGTTCCCACCACGCCCTTTCGAGATCAGGTGGTGAGCTTGCAAGCACTGCCTTCGGAGGAGGCGGACCCGACCCTTACATTTCTGTGTCCCGTACGTGATTTGCACCTTTACGTGGAATGCACTCTGAGTTTTAGGAACTCCGAACAGCTCTTTGTTTGTTTCAGGAGGTGAGCAGAAGGCAAATGCTGTCTCCAAACAGAGGTTGGCTCATTGGGTGGTCGATGCCATCACCTCGGCGTACCAGGCCGAAGTGTCGCCTCCCCCTGGGCATTGGCGCACTGCGCCTCTCTAACAGACATATGCAGAGCTGCGGGTTGGGCGACACTTAACACTTTGCACGGTTTTACAACCTCCGCATAGATCCCATGTCCTCCCATGTATCGGGTAATAACAGGTAATTCTGAGAGGACTGGGAGGGTGTCGGCTTGCTGCGCCATTCCTCCGGGATTCAAGCACTTTTCTTTCAGTTAAGGTTAGCCAGAGTAGCCTTGACTGTGCCGACAGAGGGTCAACCTTCACCCTCCTCGCCCTTGGCATCTTTTTCCACGGCTTCTTCCCACCATGTTCCCTTGATTTAGTCCAGTTCCTATTTCTGAATGGTGAGGCGCGCCGCCATCTTATATACTCTTATGCACTAGGAGTGGCTGGCATGCTCTCACCGGCCAGTCCCGATTGGCTTGTTCTCAAAGATCAGAGCGGATTGGTCTCCCAGGCGAGACCCCATGACATCAGTCAATGACGTAACGTCTCCGTTCCCTCCTTCAGGGAACGAGGGTTACATACGTAACCAAGATGTTCTTGCTTGTTTTTTTGTGTTTTTTGCCACACCATCCACATTCTTTATAATTTTTCTCAGCAGAGTTTTTCCAGGAAGGTCCAACTCACAGGCTTCCTTAGTTCTCCATGCTCGGGAGTTTAGCATAGTTTCAGGAGATGATACTAATGCTAGTGAAGTTCGACTGACATTGCATCAATTTATATTCAGACTGTCAGTACTAAATTGAGTTGGTGTTACTGATATTGTAGAAAGACTTGTTATAGATACGTTTTCTTGTTGACTTGGTACTAAAGCGTTTGACATTGCTGCTACTAACATTAGGCAAGACTGGTCTCTTGAGTGTCTCTGAAGGTGACAACAGGGACGCAATGGGCCCGGAGCTTATTAGACCCTCCTCAAACACACACACACACACACACATTTGCTTTGGTCAGCTTCTACCACAGCATCTGCAGCACAAGACTATTCCCACTCTGACCAGTTTCAGAGCAGTACAAAAATAACCTGTGTTCACCTCATCCCCATTTCACACACTTGACCCTCATAGTTGTCAAATTCACAGAAAAAACTGGATAAAAGCAATCACTTATGCTAGATTTGACATGCTATGAAAACATTATGGTTGCTATGGTTGATGTAAGGCTGTGTCTGAAATTGTCCCCTATACCCCTATATAGTGCTCTGTTTGAGGGACAGCTGTTTGAAAGTGTTGTCTGAAACCTAGGAGTGTGAGTCATCACAGGTTTCATGATTCAATTCGATTACGATTATCATGTCAATGATCCGATTCGATATCATGATGCATCACGATTGTATCAATTTTATTTTGTGCAGTTTGTATTACATTATGTAAGCTGGCTACTTTTTAAAATAATTACAAATTAATAATAAATCAAAACAGTTGTTGAGGATTTAACCAAATAAATAGCCTATAGAATAGATTGGTAACACTTTAGTCCACTTTAGACATTCTACTAACAGTAAGTAATATTTCAACTACATATCAACTAGCAGTCATTAGAGTATTAGTAGACTGTCTACTTAATATCTTCTAACACTTTATTTTGATGGGTCCACAACATACTACATACTGACTATCAGACAACTTATCAGTCAACTTATTCTACTAACTCTAAACCTACCCTAACAGTCTACTCTGAGAGTTAGTAGACATGTAGTGGCAAATTAATGAGAATTAGTTGACTTGTAGTTGATTTTACAAAGTTATTTATAGTTAAGTAGAATTCTAAAGTGGACTATCATGGACTACTATTATTTATTTGGTCATGTATTTTCAGCATTAAATCATGTGGAAATAATTTTATTGTGGTGAGAAAACTGACTTACCTATGAAGGAAAGTTGCCTGGGTTAAAGGTCAATCATACAAAAACATTTGACAAATATTTGCAGAAGGTTGAGACTTATGATTCAGGAATGCGTATTTCATAGAGAAACAATCATTAGGGTTAGAGATTTGTTCAGTTATGCAATAGCAGTAGCGATGCTAACATTAGCAGACATTGCTAATAATAGCAACTGGAAATCATGTTTCCTAATTTTGATTTGCTAAAGTCAAGATGAAAGCATGTATTGTGTGTTATCAGCTTGTATCATGTCGTCACAGAGGAAGTGTGTGTTCGGTGGAAGGTATGTGTGGGATGTTGCATAAATGTATGTTTGTGTGTTAGCATGAAGTGAAAAGGGCTGGATTTGGGTGTTTGCAGTGGTGTGTTTATACACTTATGGTGCGGGTGGGCCTGAATGTCTGCTCAATGGTCAGGTTGTTTTAATCCTTCTTTCTTCCTCTTTACTTACTGATGGGATCCACCCCAGACAGAGGTAACATGATACATTGGCAGAAGCTGAGCTCTAGCATGCTATTTGTGTGTGTATATGTGTGTACTTCCACACTTGAGGATTCTGATTCTTCCTATGTCTTTTTATGCCAAAAACAGGTAGAAAACTGTGTTCACACCACTGTGGAGTCACCTTCGTTCATGCTCATAAAATGTGAACCAGTTTACTTCAGAAATGTCAAACACAGTGCGATCTGCGATTTGTGAAGTGAAGTCAATGATTGTAGCACTTACTATGTTGTTCAATGCAGACACATCTTAAAACGTAGTAAGCTGCCTACCTAGACAGCATCTTTGAGCATTATAGACACCATTATCATGTGCTGTTTAGTTGATAAGAACTGCAGTTGGATAACTCACTTGATTCACACACACATGATTCTGAAAATACTGACAATCCCCATGATTTAAATGTTTAAATTAAGCTGTTATGGCCAAATATGCTGTTTAGGGAGGATACACACTTCATTTGAGCATTTGAACCCTCAAGTGATGCTTAGAAATGTTGTTTAGGTAGTCAACCCTATAAACCCTGCTGAAAAACCCTCCAGCATATGCTGGTTAGGTATGTTTTGAAGCTGGAATCAGCTTAAATCAGCAAAGGACCAGCTTGAACCAGCATCCCAGCTTCAAAACATACCTAACCAGCCATGTGTTGTTTTATTCAACCGAGAACCCATCTACGATGCCCAAAATTGCTGCTTAGGTAGAAAGCCCACTTGATTTACACATTTGATGCTCAAAAGTGTTGTTTAGGTAAGCTTTAACTGTCAAAACATGCTTGTTGTTGATTAGGTAGGCTGCTCACTTTGTTTTGTTTTTATGACTCTGCATCACTTGCATGATTCTACTGTGCTGTGTCAGTGTTAGCATGCTAGTTCCCTTATCTCTGCTGCTCTGTTCAGACTCTGTGGAGCTCAGCTCTTAAGCAGGACTCAGATGCTCCATGTGGTGTTTAGCAGAAGCATTGCTGACTCTCTCTCCCCTTTTTTTCTGTGGGCACCTGTAGAAGATCTCTCAGGACAGAGAGAAGTTTGCAGACGAGGACAGCATTTTCTACACACTGGGGGAGTGTGGACTCATCTCTTTCTCTGACTACATCTTTCTCACGACTGTCCTTTCTAGTAAGTGTCTTGAGTGTATTTCTTTTAAAACTCTTTGTTTTGCTAGCTGTTATGACAGTGTTGACAGTCTTAATTTTTTTTCGGAGTTTAGCTCCAACCCTAATCAAAAGTTGCCCACCCCTGGCCCAGACCAATGTTTCATAATTAATTATACAAGTTATAAAATGTTCCTAAATATTTACCAAAATGTTGATGCATCGTGAAAATTAATATTACAATAATAATTAGCACCACAGAATTACA
>JAUCMR010000028.1:19825609-19838767 GCA_032357425.1 Enteromius argenteus | reverse complement strand
TGCACTTTTAACAAATAAAGCTATAGAAAATACGAATATATTTCAAGATTAGTTGAAAGGCAGAATTCGCCAATTTTTTCAAATGTATTTGTTTGAAACAGGAAAAGGGTAGGCCTTTTTGTGTAATATTGTAAAGGCTGTTTGTATTGTTTGTTTAATTGGTCCTTCGACTCCAAACACTATATTTATTATAGTTATATATAAGGAAGATATAAATTACATCAACACTATGTAAAACTCCGAAATACAACAAAAATGCAAAGTTCAAATGATAAGAGCTTTGATTGCGTTTTCGACACACATAGAGACGCTTCAGTCGCGCGCATGCGCAGCGGTCAGCTGACAGTGAGATCATCAGCATAAAGCCTCATCACGCGATCTGGGCTAGTCACTGCAGCATAAACACCTCCACCATTGAACACAGATCCAGAACACGACGCAGCGGTTCGGGAGAAGCTTTTGCTCGAGTCACGATGCTTCTCACGCTGATTTTAGTCTCCACAGGTAATTTTTAAAAAGTGTTTCGTTATAAGAAGTATGTCATAGGTGCAGCTAATGGCGAAGGAAGTGTTTGGTAAACATGTCATGTAGGGTACTGACAGTCGGGCCCGCTTAAATGGAAATGTTATATTTAAATACACACTCTAACGTATTATTTATTCTAGTCTTCTTGAACAGAATAAACTTATTTGTTAGTGATTGTAACAATATTGTTTCCCGATTTGTTTATTAGTGTATTTGTCGCGTGTTGATTTGTTGTGCTAACTGGCTAATGAACAGAAACGCTCAATCATTTATGACATCTAACGTGATTTGTTTTTGAGTTGTTTTTTGTCTTTGTATATATACATTCGTACACATGCATGTGTTTTTTGACTGGTCTGGGCTGCGTTTCCCAAAAGCCTCGTAAGCCTAAGTCGATCGTAGCTCCGTTGGTTTCAATGGGTCTACGATGTACCTGAGCTTACGATGCTTTTGGGAAACGAAACAGATTGACGCAGCCCTGACCTGATTGTCTATTTTAAGTTACTAGCCGATTCTTTCGTATGCATTCTTTTCGTTATGGTTCTTAATGTATTTCTTAAACTCAAATTTCTGTCGGATTTAATGCGAATAGTTTCTGCGTCATGACGCATCGGTTTTTTATGTGACCGTCATCATCTCGTGCTTGATACATGTATCTGATTTCATCAGCTTTATCTCTTTCTCAGACAGAGGTGTCTAAATGTTGACCCAGTGACAGAAACCTGTTTCCCTAACGCAGATATACCCAGACTGTCTTTTTATCTATTTTAGATTTCTTTTATCTGACGTCTGATCAATTCTATGCGTAATTTGTATCCAGGTTGCTTACTGCTTCAAAATTACGCCTCTTCGTACATCCAGGTATCCGATCCGTTGCTACATTTGTAGTTTTCACATCCTCTTCAGTGTTCCTCCTTTAGGATTTGTGATTACTATCACAATTTCACTTCGTTTTTTTGTCAAAGGATTGTTTTTGCAGAATTAGTTTTGCTCGTGCAGGCATAGAGGTGGCCTTTCATTCTTTGGTCTGTGTGTGAGGTCAGTTTTGCAGCCTCTGGTTTGTGAAAAATGGTTTATTAATAAACCACATATGCCTTTTAACCTTACACGCATGCCTTTCATCTCACTTCCCATTGACATGCAGTATTCTGAGTAGTTGCAAAAGAGGAAGCTGGAATCTGTGTCCTAGTGTTGTCTATTGGCCAGTTGACACTGTGAATGACTTTAAAAAGTTTTGTGCTCTTGAGTTATTTTGAGGGGGGTTTCTTTGTTGCTATGTGACACATCGCTAGAATCGCTTCCGCATTTTGTGTAGTCTGATCACATTGGCAAGAATTTTTAATGTAACATTTAAGAGGTTTTATTTACTGAATGCATGTCCTTTTTGTATTTAGCTTTTGCAATTCTCTTAAATCCAGTAGAATTCTTTTGAATGAGTGGAATTTATTCTTTTTCTCCATTAACAAGTTCATGCACAGATAAAACTAGAAAAATGTTGTTCGAGTAGTTACTGTCATTTCTTTACATGCTTTTGAAACTACCATTCCCATGTTTAGTTGACTGTTTTCTTTCTAGCAGCAATCATTGCGGCACATTGTTCTCCTCTGATATTTAGCAGAAGTGCTGGTGAAGTGTTTTATTGTTTTTAGGATCAAAACAGTCTCATAACTAACACTGATCATGCAAAGTAAATGACCCAGCTTTACAGCTAGTTCTTGAGCCATAGGTTTATGGCGTAGACCTTTCCCATAATCTTTAGTGTCTGCACTTTGTTTTTCACTTTATGCTTTTATTTAGGTGGTTTCTGCTTTGGTTTTGACACTGATATGGTTAGATATGGAGTGGCAAAAGAGAAAGTCTGCTGGTTTAACAGAAGGTTGTGCTTTCATTGGTAGTAGTGTACTTTGTGGTTTGACTACTTTTGAGCAAAGAGTTTAGTTCTTTTAGGGATGTTTTGAAAGTTTAGTTCGTGCAGAGTTCTCTTCTTTTTTTTTTTTTCTTTTTTTGACCCTTTGCTGGAAAAATCGGTGTCACTGAGTCATAATTAATTACAGTAACTTGGTGTCAATGAGTTTATAAAATGCACTTGCTCTTTTATCAGGGTTGTCAACTTGTCTTTTGTGCTGTTGGCTGCGGAGGGTGATGCTGAGCTGGTGGAAACACACTGGATCATAAGACTGCTTGAGCTTGTGTTTTTTTGTCAGTGGTTGTCAGATGATGTTGCCTACACATTTTAGAATGCCATGCAGGCTTTTTCTGTTCTAGACAAGAACTCCTGCAAGATGGAAAAGAAATCTGCAGTCACAGACTGTGTTCACTGCAGGTTTGACTGATTGTTTCGGTGGGAGTGTAAATTTAGAATTGTAATTTAACCGTTGTGCTTGGTGAAATCAATATTAACTGGCTCTTGGTAGGTTTGGGGACTTTCCACACATTACATGCACTGGCAGGTTCTTAAAAAGAGAGAGAAAAAAAATTCTCATATCCTCAGTCTGTAAAGTAAAGCGGCTTTGTTCTGCAATCGTAATGGTTTCAATAACAGATCTGTGTGGAAAGTCTGATTGTGAAAGGCTAAAGAATATATATATATATTTTTTTTTTTTGGCAGCTATAATTTGTTTCTCAAATGTAACTTTTGTTTATAATCCAATGGGGAGCTTGTGTGATGATTTTTATATATATATATATATATATATATATATGTATGTATAAAAATGCATAAATTATAATATAAAACACAATTTACTGCTTGCTAATTCTGTGGCTAGAATACAAATGAAGTACAGTAAACTTGACCGGGCTGTCACATGTCTGTGTGAACATTGTGGCTGTTTTATACACGCCTAATCTCTTTCCTCTTGTTTCTTGCTAGCCGTGGCGAGTCCTCTGTTGGGTACGGAGCAGTGTGTCCGCGGTCCCCCCTACTGGTGCCAGAATGTCAAGACTGCTTCCCTTTGCGGTGCCGTCCAACACTGCCAACAGAGCGTGTGGAACAAGCCTCAGATGGTGTGCTGATCTGATTTTCAGAAGTGCTTTTGTATGCCAGTGCATAATTCATGAACTCTGAAGTGACTAAAATTTGTATTTTCTTGCAGAAATCTGTGCCATGTGATCTGTGCAAAGAGGTGGTGGTGGTGGTGGAGCAGCTTTTGAAGGACAACGCCACTGAGGTTTGCTGACATGATGGAATTAGACTTTTGAGTGCTTTTTATTGAAGGCCAAAGTCCAAAGTCTTGTATTGAATCTAGGGCGAACTCCTCGGATACATGGAGAAGGCCTGTCAGCTGATCCCTGACGAGGGCTTGGCTGACCAGTGTAAGGAGATTGTTGACAACTACTTCCCCATTCTGATGGGCATCATCGAAGGAGAGCTGGTGAGCTGGATGCATACTTCCATTTCCTTTTAATGATTTGAGTAACTGTATGGGACAGTTCCCCTTTTAATTGTTGATAGATTGTGGTTGAAGGCTTTGAAAATGGGGTTCCTGAACCCCCACCATGTACCAAACAAAAGGCAAACAATCTAATATTTATATGAAATAACTGTATGTGTGTATAGATTTAGTTTAAATAACTAACTTGGACATAAGGCATAATGACGTATTGAGCGCAGACAATATTTATTTTTTCTTAAGCAGCAGTTTACACCAGCAGTACTTATGATTGTATTTGTTGATGCTGATAATTAAAACATGACAGCTAACAGCCATGGCATGACTGTGTTTTACTCTGTGGAGCGCTACAGTAGAGCGCATTCATAACTTCCCACCAAATAGTTGATTGTTAGCAATTTGTGATTTTGTAAAAGCTACAAATCAGTGACATTCAGACATACTGTTGAAGAATTGATCTAACAACATTTTATAGAATTCACTGTCAACATTAAATATCACAGTTAAATAAAAATTCTTTTTCATGACTCCAAAATGCTTTGGTCTGACTAGACTTGTCTAGTTCCGCTAAGATGGTTAGCCATCCACAAAGCAGCCTTTGTGTAATAGGCTCTATGGGGAAGGAATAACCTCGTTTGTAATTCACAGTATCAGCCACGGCCATCTTTAAGGAACTGAAGCAAGCGGAAATGTATTCACGTACAGGTCCTATTGGTTTATATCATGCTTTACAATGCTTCTGTGTTCCTGTCATCTCACAGGATGACCCCGGTGTGGCGTGTGCAGCTATGGGCCTGTGTGTGTCCCAGCAGGCAGCTCTGGCTAAAGCTCAGCTCATGTCCAATGAGATGCCGAAGGTGGACCTGAACCAGCGTGTTAGCCCCTTCCTGCTCAACATCCCTCAGCTGCTCTACCCTCAAGAGAATACCAAGAAAGAGACCCCCAAACAGGTGAAGCTGACACAATGGGGCGGTCGGGAAAACGTGTCAAATGCCGAGTTTGATTAATGTTATTATGGCGTCACAGACTATGTTTGCGTTTCTGATTTAAAATGTGCATAATTCATTTGAGCTGATTGGAATTCTCTTCTGTCTATAGACTGGTAAAGATGTGTGCCAGGACTGTGTTACCTTCATTTCTGACATTCAGGAGGAAGCCAAAGCCAATTCCTCTTTTATCAGCACTCTACTCGCACGGGTGGAGAGCCAGTGTGAGCTTCTGGGACCTGGCATGTCTGATATGGTGAGAAAATGAGTTTACTAGAGTTGTGCGCTCAAGATGCAGTGCTTTGTATTGTATTTGTATTTGTATTTATCTCTCTTTTCTTCAATAGTGCAAGGAGTACATCAGCCAGTATGGGCCATTGGTCTTTCAACAGCTTATGTCTATGGTGAGTTTTTTTTTTTTTTTTTTTCGTGTCTGCATTTTCAGCTGTTATGTTTTTCCATCCTCCATTACCAAAAATGGGTGCTTAAGTACCTCTTCTTGTGGCACATCACCGTGATTTTTAAAGGGGTCATATGAGGAATCCAACTTTTAATGTACTGTATCATGTTACATAACTCAAGACGACTTTCTTAGTGTAAAAAAAAAAAAAAAAAAGGTATTTAAAATCGTGAGCTTGAGAATGTTTAGCAGTGTGAGTTTGCTCAGAAGGGGGAATATGACCCCCTTTAATTTGGAGAGATTGTTGCAGGAGTCAAGTGAACAAAACTGCTTTTGTACTCTTTCCTTGTTGAGACATTCTGCCTGTCTGCTAGCTTAATCCACAACTCTAATCATGTGTTCTTTATACCCACCTTCACTTTCTTTTTTTTTTTTAAAACCTCTTCCTCCTCTTGCGGTTTCATTTGCTCTGGTCTTCAGGAGCAGGTAGGTTTTTCTGAGCTGCTACTCTCCTCCTAGTTTGTGCCTTTTAATCTGTCATGTGACTAATCACCTGTGCTGTTTTCTAATCCAACACTGACTGCTGCTAATCTGTGCTGTTGTTAGACTAGCCACTCACACACTCTTAAAATAGCCCTAACGTTGAGGATTTCATGTTTTGTGTAGATGTAGTACCAGAATGATCATCCATAATCATGATCTCCATCCATAAAAATACTCAGTAGGGTTGAAACTATGTACTGCCTCTTCTTTGGTTACGGGTTTCATTCAACAACCGAATAACAGGGGCATGCTTCAGAAAGCAGGGTTAAACGTACTGGTAAATAAGCCCCAAACTCTAAGTTTCAACCAGAAATGTTCTTCCTGGGGAAAAATGGCTGGGAGAAAGTTCTCAGCTCATTCAACATCCTAGAAAAAGACATTGCAACAAACCAACAAATCTTGGAGTAACATGGAAATGGATGCAGCATACCGTACTAAAAATAGTGATTTATGTTTGTTTATTTTTGTGTGAAAAGTTATTGATTTGATATATAAAAAAAAAAATCTCTTTACTTGTCTGCAAACTTGTTGCATTTGTCGTATAACCAGCTTTCTAGAATTTAACCAGAAATTGTCCATGTTATTTTAGTTTTGTGTACATTCTACACCAGACATAGAATTCCATTGACACCGTTTCCTGAATTCCATTCAGTAGCAAGTTTAAAAAAACCCATTTTGTGACCAGTGTTTGTATTGCAGACGAATAGCTCTTGAGCCTGTTCTTGTAAATTAATTGGTCAAAGACACAATATGTGGCTTTGAATTGAATCAGTTTTAAATGGTTTCCTTCAGTGCCCAAATCGGTCTAAAAGTGCTAAAAGAATCATTAATTAAATCATTAAGGAACTGATTAATGTTATTCGTAATTGGAACAAAATCTTTAACTTTCATCCTGAGAGCTCACTTTCGAACATGTTATAAAGTGTTAAATTGGATGAATTGGTGTTTTAATAGAACTGCTAGCTTTCGCCTTTCATCAGATCATACTTGCCCATCCTGTGCTTGCATGCATGGCAGCCATCAGATTGGCAGGGTGATGTTAGATGCTGTGGGCATGAGCTGGAGCAGTATCATAAGTAATCGGTTAGTCAGAGGTGACACGCAATGGGTGCTGCATGATGTCATCCAGGAAGATTGTCAGTGCATGCCTAATATTCTGCTCATCCTGCCTTTTATCTTGTGTAACTGGTGCCATGTTACTCACTGAATGTCTTAAAATCCTTCTGCAGCAACCCAAGGACATCTGCTCTCGTGCTGGATTCTGCTCCACAAACACTAAATCTGTGCGCATGGAGAAGCTGGTGCCTGCCAAATCAATCCCTGCTGTCAAGATGTTCCCCGCTACCAAACTTGAAACACCTGTCAAAAGCGAGCCAGCTAAGGTACAGAAGCAAATAGCTTCTGTTGTTTTCATGTGAATCCGTGTATTTGGTAGTTTAACATCTGAGTATTTAAAATGGCTTTATATGCGACACTTTGTTTACATGTCATTGGTTCATTTTAAGAGAAAACAAGGAAATGGAAACTTTACATTGCCATTTTAGAATCATTAAAATTTACTTTCAACCTCTGCTTTGACAATCAAATTGAGCTTTAGTTGGGAAATTGCAAAAAAATGCAGGATGTTTCCTTGATGCATGTGCTTCTGTTTTGATTAGAATTTGGTGCGAGTGCGTGACTCTCCTCAGTGTGCCATCTGTGAGTTTGTGATGAAGGAAATAGAGGACATGGTTCAGGATCACACGTCTGAGGTAAGAAGCCACATGAAGGGGAAAAAGATCTTATTGTCCGTAAAAACCGTAAGGACCAGTCTGGTCTGAATCTGTTGAAATGTGTGGATTTTCATCAACCATTGTAAAGATTGATTGAAGCCAGCAGGTGGGACTGATGGAATAAGAAGAGGAATTGGATAAATATGCAAGGATAATGCATGCATCTTGGTGTTTTCAGTCAGAATTGCATTGAATTTTCTTCGTGATGCAATTCACTCAAACTCTAATATTCATTATTAGATAAAATAAGCCTTGCATCAGTGCAGAAACTGCTTCACATTATGTAATACATGACTTAAAACAATTCTCAACTGTACAACCATATTTCAACTTCATAGTTCTGAAAGCAAATTCCAATTAAATGAGCTATGTGTGTTTGTTTATTTATTTTTTTCTCTGGAGAACTTTATTTTGAACTTGCACCTTTTTATAAATTTCCCCTGTTAAATGTATGCTGACACTTTGGTTTTTCAGGAACAGATTGTGCAGGCTGTGGAGAAAGTCTGCGACATTTTGCCCTCCACACTTACTGCTCAGTGCAAGGACCTGATTGAGACCTACGGACAGGCCATCATTGATCTGCTTGTGCAGGAGGCCGATCCCAAAACCATCTGCTCTTTCCTTTCTCTCTGCAATGGGGTCAGCCATGTCTGTAAGTTACTTTTTTGTTTTCAGTACAATGTTCCCTTTTTTCCCCCTCTTTCTATATGTGTGAGATGTAAATTTTTAATGCTTTATTCTTGCAGCTGTAATGGACAAGCAACAGTTTGAGGCGGGCGGCTTCTGCGACGTGTGTAAGATGGCAGTGCGTTATGTGGACGGGATCCTGGAGCAGAACGCCACTCAGTCTGAGATTGAGGAGGCTGTGCTGAAGGTCTGCAACTTCATGCCTGAAGCTGTCAGAGATGAGGTGGGTCACTGTTGCAGTAAGCGGACACCCATCTTTCATCAATACATGTATTTCTTCTGTTGCTAAATTATTAAAAACAAGTATTCATTTTGTTTAAATTGTCAGCAAATGTGCTGTTCTCCAACAGCATGCAGTGCGAGACTTTTATTTGCTAAAAAATTCAGGTCATTTATATTTGCATTTATGAACACAATATGTGTCAACCATCTTCCCATACTTGTAATGAGGCTAAATATGTTTGGTTAATGGAATGGATCAGACAAAAATGAAGATTCTGTTATTAATTACTCGCCCTTATCTCGATCCAAACCTGTATGATCTTTGATATTTGATGAAATCTGAGAGCTTTCTGATCCTCTCATAGGCAGCAATGTAACTGACACATCAAAGCCCAGAAAGGTAGTAAGGACATTGTCAAAGTATCAGGGGTTCAACTGTAATTTTATAAAAGAATAAGAATTCTTGTGCACAAAGACAACAAAAATAATGACCTTATTTAATGATTTCTTCTCTTCTGGGTCAGTCTGCTGCCATTATCAAAGAGTGATATGACAAATGACAGAATTGTCATTTTTGGGTGAACTATCCCTTTAAATGTTGTGCAGCCCTTTTTATACATTTTACATTTGTAGATAGGTTGATGTAAGGCTTCAAATAGCTATCTCAAGCAGGAAGTGATGTAGCTGTATAGGTGGTGTGTATCTGTCTAAGCGCGTGTTTTCTTCCTGCAGTGTAACCAGCTCATTGAGCAGTATGAGCCTATGCTGGTGCAGCTGCTGCTCCAGACGCTCGACCCGGACTTTGTTTGCATGGTAAGATTTATCCTGCACTCTCCAGCTCTAATCATGTGATCAACTGATTATCCCTGACTGAGTTTGTTGGTTTTTGTGAGTACAGAAGCTGGGAGCATGTCCTGAGGCAGTGAAGAAGCTGCTGGGATTGGAGAAGTGCAGCTGGGGACCAGCATACTGGTGTAAGAACGAGGAGATCGCTTCTCACTGTAACGTGAGTATTGTCTTTCTGCGTTACAAAAGACCATCTACAATGTTGAACAGGCTATGATGTAAACTTAGCTTTTGTGTGTTGTAGGCCCTGGATCACTGCAGGCGTCACGTGTGGAGCTAAAGGATGAGCAGAGCGTTCCACAACAATCCTAGGGAACTAAAGGAAAATTGCTGTAGAGCTGCTTTTCTGTTTTGAAATCAATATTTGGGTTTTCTTTAAAAAGTGACATTTTGAAATTGACCTGTCACAGCTAATTTAACAGCCTTGTTTCAGGGGTAAGAATGCTTTTACTGCAATGTGTATTTTGAGGGGGCAGGGGTTTAGAGGGAGATATGAATGGCAGGTGTAGATATATGGGAAATACTTGCACTGAAACTTTTTCTCTTTTTTTTTTGCGCTATTTTGAGTACCTTTTTTTTTTTTTCTTTTTTTAATATAAATTCTTTTAGTTGTACATTGTTGGTTTCTTCAAATATGCACAGAGCACGAGTTTATATGGAAATAGATTGTGCCTTTATCAGAAGAGGGGTTCTGAGACCCCTGAGAATGAAGATGATATGCTTTGGATGCTCTAATATCCCTGCCTCCCTCTTTAACTGTAAATGCACCTGCAAGGCCAGTGATTTTAAACCTTTGTTTTTAATGGGTGACATTAATGGAAGTCAGTTTTCTTTAACTGTCTTGTTTTTTTGGTGTATTAATGATCTGAAGGGGAAGTGATGTTGACATTCTTCATTTGATCCCACTAACTGATGCCTGTCACTAATTGATCTGTCACTGCTACCTGAATGTCAGATATTATCCTTGTGCTTCACATTGTTTGGACTGAGCTGTTTTTATTTTAAATTTTTTTTACTATTTTTTTTTTAATTGAAAATGTAATTTACATTTTAAATTTAAATAAAACCAACTTCAACCCCATTCTCTGTGGTTTTCAAAATATCATTTGATTGTATTATTAGTAAAGTGCATAAAACGTTTTTTGACCTTGTAACTTTCATTGCCTTTCCGTAGATGTAAACTGGACTTTTCTGGACATTTAGTTTGTTTAAAACCTGCCTCTTTCTTAAGGCGCAGTCCCATTTACTGTTGCTCGGTAAGATTTCTAAATTGTCATTTCATTGAGAATCCCAAAGATTAGGAGTTTTGTGTGTGGGTAAAAAAGCCACTTATGCACATTTAAGTTTGGTTACCTGAACGTGCAAAGCTCAGCAAAATGCAAGGCTGACCCCAGCTCCATTTCTCAACTGATGTATAATAAAACCCTTTTTTTGCTCCGATCACAAAATATGATCTGTTGCTAGTGCCATTTCATCATAAGTCCCGTTAACTGCATCAGTTCTGGCTCACATCAATCATCCTATACTTTGAATGTTTTGCAATAACTCAAACTTAGCCTACTTTTTCTTTTTTTTTTTTATAAATATAGTGAAGTTCTTTGGCAAAAAAAACCCAAAATGAATACAATTTGGCACTTTTTTTTTTTTTTTAGGGGTCACAGCTGCATTAAGTTTACAACTTATATAAAATGAAACATTTACAAAATTTCAAACCATTCCATACTTGACACCACAGGAAGTTTCGGAGGTAGCACATTTTAAGTAACTGAGGTAGTGAGTTGTGTGTAAGGCTGACAAATTTCTCTGTGTGGTGATATGCTGCAAAGAGTTCAACATTAAAAAGAAAAAGTGACACAACCAGTGTCGTTCCTTCACTTCCAGCGATTGATCCGACGCAGCTGCACATAAGTCAGAATCAGACACACGCACATGATGCCTGTCAGGGCTACCTGGTTCTGCCAAAAACCCCAAGTGCTGTAGTCGATCTCTTGATGATCCAGATACATGTTGCCTGTCATGCTGTCAGTGAGAGAGAGAGTTTGCAGTTGAAACATCTCACATTACCCAGTGTTGCCAACTGCTTTCAATTGAAAGTAGCTAAAACTGGTAGCAAAATGTCACTAGATTACATAAAAATGATCTTTATAAAGATGAGTATAGATCAGTGGGCAGATGAGAATTTACAAAGTTTGTCCAAGAAGTTGCTATATTTGTCCCTAAACCTTTGAAAAAAGTTAAATCTAGCTACAAAATAGCTAAACTAGCAACACTTTTCACATCACTAAACTTAATTCAGTTTTTCCAGTAGGTGGCGCCACCAAGTATGAGTAAGTCTTACCTGGAGTAGTTACTGGTAAAGACTTGATCTTTTAGCTCGATGATGGCAAGTGCCTGAAGGGAGACAATTTGGTTGGATTAGTGCTGAAACGCAAATATATACAGACTTGGATGAGTTGTAAAATCTTTTACGTTCTTACGTTGTAGCCATATCGGAATATACTGGCCCACTTCAGCCAAGACATCCCACTTAGCATTGAATTCAGGTTCACTAGGAAACCCCCAAACACCTGAGGAGACCCAGCACAGAAAAACCAGTGAGATTACATCAAGCTAGGTCCCCAAAAATACACCTTCATCCCATTAATTGTAAGTTTACTTCCTAATGTCTTCTTGGTGCATTTAAAGCAATCATTTTCACCTTTTCAACTCATTAGTTTGGTTTGTTTAGCACTATGGTGGTTTAGTGCCAGGTTAAAAAAAATCAACAAAATATGATTACGAGATTAAAGTTGTAATATTTAAAAAAAAAAAAAGGCAAAATTGTGAGAATAAAGTCAACATTATGAGAACAGTGTCAAAATATTTTGAAAATAACGTCAGAATAACGAGAAATTTGTTTTAATATTTTGAGAATAAAGTCAAAATTACAAGAAATCATTTGTAGCAATTAGGAGATTAAAGTTGTAATATTTTGAGAGTATATTTACATCTTATTACACATGCAAATGGCCTGGATTGGGTGCACCGGGATAAAAATGTGAATTTATTCTTGAAATATTTAGACTTTATTCTTGTAATTTCAACTATATTCTCAAAATATTATAAAATATAAATTTTTTTTATTTTAATTGTTTCTTTTTTTTAATGTGCCACTAAAACGGCATTGTAGTTTAGACATATGCAATCATGTAAAATAATCAGAATTTTGGTAAGATCTATCATTTTGGTACGCTTTCAAATGTTAGGTTTAGGGTTTGAGAACCATTGAGAAAATGCAACTAGACCTACAATTTTTTTTTTTAAGAACAAGGCAAACAGTCTAAATGTGTGTTAATCTTCTGTTCAGCTAAACTCACCATCATTACGACATAAGGCAGTGCGATAAGGATGTTAGCCATGGCAAAGGAGCCCACGCTAGCACTGATCAGGAAGGCCAAGCTCACCGCTGACAGACTGATCATACTCATGGTCAAACAGTACAGGAAGAACGCATCCACATCAGGCTTCAGACCTGAGCCACAAACAGACATTAATTACGGTACAGCAAAAACCCACAACAAAGGACTGTCGACTGTTATGCGATTTATGTTTACAGTAACAGTGAGCAACTGCCACCATAATAGCAACACCCAGTGACCCTCACTATTCCTATTCTATTACTCACCCATCATGAAGTACGGGATGGCAGAAAAGATGAAGACAGGGAGGATTCGGTTTGGTATAAGGTCAGCAAACACTTTGGACAGGAAGTAGACAGAGGTGCGGTAGAAACCACTCGAGTTCTC
>JAUCMR010000028.1:19740988-19752915 GCA_032357425.1 Enteromius argenteus | reverse complement strand
GGTGTCAGGTGTCAGGTGTCAGGGTGAGTGCTGTCCCACAGTAAATGAAGCGTCCAGAGGAGGTGAAACTACACGCTGCACATCACAATGTCGAGTCGCTGACCAATCAGAGCTGAACGTTTGCCATAAAATACAATACAATAGGAACAATGTGCAGGTCAATGAGTGATCAATAGTGACTTGTAAAAGACACACAACTCTCAGTTTACCGGTGATGGAAAAGTACATGCAGTACTGTTGAAGATGTGTGTACCAGTCAATATTTTTTACTTTCCTATTTGGAAAAGTGCATTAGAATGGTGCTTGAAGCAAGATTTTGAACTTGGAAAGTGGGAAATAAACAACTCAAAATGATTTTTGCTAAGGTGCAAGTTTATGTAGCATAAGGGGTTGTGGGAAATATTAGTTTGAAAAACATGCACAGATGCATACTTCAAACACCCACAGGAAATAGTATCACCATTCAAATAGCATACAGCATATATTACATCGTTAGTCACACTTTGTTTACTAACTAACTATTAACTATTATGTTTTTCATCAATAAACTTCTAATTACTGTTTATTAATAATGAGTAAGGTAGTTGTAAGAAGTAGAGTAAGAAGTTTAGATACGGTGTAGGATCTAAAATATGGTCATGCAGAATGAGGCATTAATATGTGATTTATAAGTATTTAACAGCTGTTTAATATACTAGTAAAATTCAATAAGCAGCTAATATATATATTTCTTTTTTTCTATCATTTGAAAATGTTAATACAAATTATTAATTTATTTTTTTAAACTATGTGCTGTGAATATGTTAATTACATAATATATGGACCTGTAAATGCTCATATGTACTGATAATAAAATATCAGATTCAATATACTGTGAAAGTAATTCTTAAAATTTTCTTTTTAAATTTTTTTTCCTTAAGTTACAATATAAATCACAATTCTGCATCCTGTTTGCAATAGCACTTGTGTTAAAATTCAGAAGTTGAAGCACAGTTCTCAGTTGCTATCTGAATGGAGCTCAGCAATCCAACCCCTTGCCTTATTGTTTTCAAGGCCACTTTTATTAATCAACAAAATAGAGGGTATGTCCTCTCGTAAATTTTGCTACTGGGCAGAAATAGACTCGTGAAGGAACCCACGCACCCCTGCGCTTACCCATAAAACCACAGACTGAAGCGGTCACGATAGGGTCACTTCAGCTGCTTCACATTAAGGTAGAGCACTAACAATAACTGCATGTTTATATTACCCTTCAAAGGCATCATCAGATATGATGTTTCATGTTTGTTGCTTCATGTTTGAATAAATGATATAATTCAGAGTCTGGTTACAAAAGTTTAACCATCACAATAAGCTTTGCTTTTATGGAAAGAGCTTTGTATGAGTTGCATTCGGCTACAATACCTGTGAATTTGCTGTATGTTTACAGTCCATAGAAGGTTTCACAATGTGCTTTAAGGGCCTTTAAGCAGTCACATTGTCATTTGACATCCACAGAGAAAGAGGAGTCTGCTGTGAGGAAAACAGGGCAATTCGTTCGGGATCAGTATACCTCGCACTCACAAGTGCTTTATGGCTGGCGATGGATTTGCTCTCAGCTTCTTGATCTCAGCAGCATTGAGAAATGAGCCACAGGCCTTTAAAAATGAGGCTTCTTCCTCTAATTCAGCACAACACAATTATTCATATATCAAAACAGAATGCAGTCTTAATCTAAACCTGATTATTTAGCTACGGGTGACAATTTGATTGTTCGGCAACAAAATAAGGCTTTCACATTCCAGCTCATAAGAAAATGGGTCTTATTATGCAAGAAATGTGGAGAGTTTTGACAAGAGATCGTCATGGTCAAGTAACTGCCCTTGTATCTCCAATCCTGAACTTATTGAGCTTAAGTAGAAGGTATGCCCTCTCATAAACTGCAACGCTGGGCAGAAATACATTTGTAAACACATCTATGCAAAAATTTGTTTGTGTATGAAGGTGGAACTTTGAAATTGTTTACAAATTCTATTGAAGTTTTGATAATCTTGAGCTACAGAATCTGGTTGAGATATACGCCTCTTGACGCGTGTAATGACATTTTACACATAATAAACGTGGTCCTGGCCACATTTAACACTGAGGTACTGTCCTCTGTGGCTTGACAATTCTCTTTACGAGCTGCAAAACCCGGGCATTTTAAAGACATTTATGAATAGGCTTTTTCTCCATTTCACCACTAGGCTTTTGTGAAAATGTTGATTGAGGTAGCCTTCTATCAATAGTACGTACCAAATAAAACAACAATATGAAAGAATACCATTTTTACTTTAAGTACCTTTTATTCTGAATCTGCATGTGTTATCATGCAAACAATTTTACCAGTTTAAATCAGATACAATACTGTTCAGCTCAAACTGATTCAGTGAGGTAACCAGTGAGTCATTAGATGATTCATATTGAAAATGCATGAAACATGATTCTCAAGTTTCAATCCCAAACAATTTTTTAACACACCCAGTAAAAAATAGTGCTTCAAATTTCCTATTTTAAATATATGTGCTGTGTTTCTCCTTATTTATATCGGCCTTCAACTAATTAAATGTTTAATTTTATGTAGTTGACAAATAAAAATTGGACTATGTTGTCTTATGGTCTGACATAGCAAAAATTTAGAGAGAGAGAAATAAAAACTTAAAATATAAATAACATGAGAAAAAATCATCTTCATTCTTCATTCACAAACAGAATGAGAGATTATCTTCAATGTTAATTTTTATTATTTTTTTTTTTACACCTTTATGCTGTCACACCATGGGACACATTATATGTCAACTACATACAGTATATATATATATATATATACAGTATATTGATTGCCTGGTGTGCTTTATGGTTTTAAAGTCATGGTAAAGTATTAGTTTCAATACAGCATGGGAAAAAACATAAAATTGCTTATTATTATTATTATTATTATTTTAATTATTAAACAGTGGTTTACTGAACACATTATTAATATAGTAATAAAAAGTACAATTAATAGAAACAACTATATTACATCAATTATCACAAACAACATGCGATATTGAAACAATTCTGTACAGTATTTGTTCTGTACACATCTGTAGTGAAGCAAAGGCTAATATGCACTGTTCTCCTCGGCAGAACCTTATTTTACTGAATTCGATGAGTTCCTGGATCTTTGTTGACCCTGGAACAACATTGTGATTTGAAGAAGCAGTTTATAGTTTTTGTGAAGTTTAGACTTACAATCAGTGTTTGGTTTTATTTATCATTAAATCTGAAATTTTAGTCATTACTCATGGGTAAGGTTTTTGGATTAAAATTTAGTTCCACGGTCAACAAAATATGTTGAACTATAGGAACACAGATGTGCGTTAGACTCCAATAACTTAATGATTAAAATATGGTGGTATAGCAATTTCTGCTAATAATTAATCCTGTTTATTAATAATGTTTTAGTACAGTGTTCTGAGAGAATACATGTTGTTATCATAAAGATCTTTTATTTAATATTTTTATGTATTCTTTTCTTAAAAAATTGAATATGTAAATTGTTGATGCAAGTTGAAGTGTATCATGTGTATTTGGGTCACAAAGCATTGCCTGTTATCTGCATCAATCCATGTCATTATTGAGGAAATTGAAAGTGAGCGAGAGAGAACGAATTGAATGTTAGGGAAAAAAAAAAAAAAAAAAGAAAAAGCCTGGTGTTGTTGATGATGGATTCTCCCCTAATCGAAACAATTTGCTTAGTTTCCCAGCTGGGTTTCATGTGCTTTTGATTACTCTCTGCTATTTAGTTCCACAAAATTACATGCTGCTTAATGGGCTTTTAATGGTTATAGGTTTCTCTACTTTTTAATGAGGTTCACCAGTTGGTTGCTAATGCCCTATGGATATTTGGCGCGTGTCCAGACCAAGAACTGTTTTAGTCTTTATTCTAGTTTACAACTCTCTTTTCTTTGTGATGTAAAACCCCAACAAGAACTCCAATATTTCTTGGGGCGTTAGATGCACTTCACCAATCCGTTTTTAATTTATCACCTAATCCTTCTCCCAGAAGCCAAATAATTCCATCATTAAATGCTTGATCACTAAGCTTCTGGATCTTTTCCTCGTTTCATTCACTGTGTATGTCAGAGTGCCGCAACAGCATATTAATGGCTGTTTTTTTAAATGGTGTATTTGAGGTTGTTTTTTTTGTTTTTTTTATTAAGATAGAGTCAGTGATTTACTGCAAAACGTTATTTCTGTATATTATACTTTTTTAAATATTTCTTTTTGTTTATTTTTATTATTTTCTTTATTTTCACTTTAAATGTATTTTTTGTGTTTGTGTTTTTATCATTTTTAGCAATTTATTTATTTACTTTTCCTAAAATTTATTTACTTTAGCTGTGTTTTACTTCAAAGTTGTATATCTAATTTTATTTAAGTTAACATAACTTATTATTATTATTATTATTATTATTATTATTATTATTATTTATTTTTATTTATTTATGTTTTTTTTTTACATGGTTTTAGTTAACCAAAAACATATGGCTATTAAAACATTGTGAGAACACTGTCCAGTTTTCCAGTTTTTAAATGTCCAGTTTTCTTGTTGCGATTATAACATTATTTAAATGTTACTAAAATGTTTCATACAACATTATAGCTTTATTTTAGTCCAAAATAAAGTTATTTGAACATTTATTTTTATTATTCTAAGAATCTTAAAATGTCTTCCCTTTGTGATTAATATGTTATTTAAAGGTTACAAAAACATTCCCCGTTATCTGGAACTAACCCTGGTTCAGGAGACAGAAGAAACAGAAACAGAAGTGGAGCTGACCCAGACCGGTCAAGGGGTCTGGCCACTGAAGCACTGCTGGAGAAGTAACAAGTCTTTTAATAGTAGCATAAATGGCTGCTTTCTGATATGTACCTGTTTATGAGAACCAACAAAATGGAAAACAGCCACACATCTTCTTACGTACCATGCAGATACCTCGAAGTTTGCAGCTTTTTCTGGCGAAGAGCCGCCCACTCAGACAAGAAGTGACTAACCACAGCTCTTTTATGTTTTGTTTTTATGGACAGGTAGGATGGGGAAATCCCTTAACAAATCAGCAGAAGATCTGTCCATCCAAATGTGATTATTTAGTGGAATATACCACTTTTCCTCTCAAACATTATTTTGTATCCAGGCACCTCAACTCCTGGAATTTGCATTGCAGTCGGAAAACCTGATTGACGCTGGCAATTTCCTCAAGCACTTTCCAGTTTTTGTGCAATATGCATCAGATGGCTATTGAAGAGACTGAGGTGGTTTGTTGATGTTCCATCTGGGGTTAAGACCTTTCAGCGAGTCACTCTTAGGAAGTGTCAATGGCACCGTGCAATACCTTAAGATTACCGCAAATATTGATGTCTTGTTACTGACACTCAGCTGTCTCAGATCTGTGTTCTATGACCTAGCTTTAGCAACAATCATGTCTGGTATTTATTCATTTGAATTTGGCATGTTTTTCTACGTTTTCAAGGAGGCTATTGATTCTACAAAGAATAATTTACAGCAATCATAAATATGAATGTTTAAAACTATAAAAGCATTTGCGATCCAAGAAATTCACGTTCCAATAAGCAAATTCAATCTAGGATTCAAAGGCATTTGCATAATATAAAAAAGTCTTTATGTTTGTGTCTGCTTTTCTGTTATACTGCGGTTTTCAGTTTTCCACTCATATTTTATGTGGCTCTCCAGAGCAGTGTAGCTGCTTTGAGATTTTGAACAAAGCTCTGCAGGCTTTGTTCAACTATAAAATTGGATGAAAGCTTGCCTGAAAGCTCTCAAAGGAGACAACAAAGCCATTGCCTCTATAAAGAAAACTAGAAAAGCCTAAGTTTGTGGCTCTTGGATAGATACTCCTACAGCTCTGCTTTCAAGCCTGCACCCTATACTTCAATAACAACACTCCTCGTCATCATATTAACATGACAATTATTTGTTTAAACAGTTTAAGACTGCAAATATTTGATTGTATTTCCTGCAAATGAATTTTTATTTTTAGTTATCTTTATTTGCAAATTAGGGAGTCACTCTGTTTAATTTTAGTCAAAGCAACCATGCAAAACGTACCTCATAGGTTTTGTCCTGTAACACCAGAAAACTTCCAATATCAGTATTGGGGAAAGTTACTTTAAAAGGTAATGGATTAAAAAGTAACTAATTGCATTATTTTGTTACTTTTTATGGAAAATAATGCATTGTGTTTTTTTTCGCATGAGCTGGGTTTGCTTTTTAATCTGTAACAGCAAAAGGTCAGAGGTATATTCTGGGTAACTGTAAAGGCCCTATCACACCAAAAGTGAAATTAATCAGCAGATTTCTCTTGACACAGGTGCAGGTGAGGACACAAATTAAGATATTTTTGATGAAATCAGAGAGCCATCTGACGCTCCATAGACAGCAACACAACTGAAATTATCCAGATCCAGAAACATAGTAAAAACATACAGTAAACTAAAAATAATGTGGCATCAGTGGTTCAACTTCAATTTTGCGACGCTAGAAGAGTACTTTCTTTGCACAAAGAAAACAAATATAGCATAATTTACTCAACCATTCTTCTCCCATGAGTTACCTCTTCCACCATTTAAGAGAGTATCACAACATATGCGCACACTGTCTTCTAGGTGTAAACAACCGCAGATTACGCACATGTGTGTTTTTTCCCCCGAATGTAAACACGGCTGATTGCGTCAAATACGTTAAAGCTTGTGCTGCATTGACAGAATTTTCATTTTGGGGTGAACCCTTAAGTTAGTGAAGTAGCCTAAGTAAATGAAGGCCATTGCATACTGCATTGCATATATTTGTCCACAATTTTTGCACATTGAAAAATAAATATGACCTCACGTTGTGTCAATCACGTTTACACACTACCTCTGAAACTTTCGTATGTCATAAAAAAAAAAAAAATGGACCATGATCAACTTTCTGCTTTTTCGAATCTGTAGCTAGCATTTTGAAAGGAAAGGATGATGAATATGAAAAAACTGAAAATTCTGGACTTAAGTAAGTAAGTGAGTAAGTAAGTAAATAAATAAATAAATAAACAATTAATTTTAACTGATGAAGTAAGGGTCACTCTATAAATATAGAAAGGTTCGAAGAACATTGTCCTAATAATTACATGCCTGAGTAATGACCAGGCTGTAATGAAGACAACATTTTTCTAAAAGGCCAGAGAACAGTCCTTTGTGGCAAGCCTTTGTGTCACAGAGGGCAGAAAAGAGTTCAGCACAGAGGTATTTTGAGGCCCTGCAAAACAGTTCCACAAAAAGGGCCACATGTGCATGTTTGTGTCAGAGTCCAGATGACCTGGTGGTCAGCCTGTGGGTGCTGCAAGAGCGGCTGGAGAACCAGACCCAGCTTCAGAGGAGAGAGCATGGCTGTGGTTCAGCATGAGGGAGACGAGAGGCCCGAGGGTTTGAACGAGCCTGCTGCAGTCTCTCTCTCTCTCTCTCTCTGTACGGCTCCTCTGATGTGTTTCTCACATGGGACACTCTTCACTGCTGAAGGAAAAGAGGCTGCTATCATATTACCGTCCCGTGCAGCTGGAAAAGTCCCTCTCTGCAGGTTTCCGCTGGTGGAGTTTATATCCACCTCATGAGGTAGTTTGTTATTAATACGTGAAAGATGCACTCTGTAGGAAAATTGCGGTTAAGTTATTAATGTTGTGAGATGTGGGGGTTGAGAGCAGCCAGTGTGTATTTGTTGGTTTCGTTGCCTTGGAGGAGCGTAACGCAAACACACATTTCACCCTTGGTGTTTGTCTTCGTCCGTTTCTATCCGTCGATTTGGCCGTGGCTTGTCTGAGTCTTTAATAAGTCTTTCATCCTCAGTGGAAAAAAAAACCTTGAGTTACTGCTCAGATTTATGGCCCTTGTTAAAGATTTTTTTTTGTTTTTCTCCATGCTGAGCTGGGCTAAAATTAGCTCAGTGATACCTGAGCTCTATTTGGCCTTAGTGTGCTTCAACTTTTGACATATTTGGAATGTGCTTGTGTAGTCGGCTGAATATGAGTGAATATTGTTGCTGCTGCAGAGGGCAGTGTAAGACTTCAGGTCTGCGTGGTAAGAAGGCCAGACACACACACACATACAGAAGCCATGCCAACGGAGCGGTAATAAGACACTGGTGACTGAGGCTGTGGAGACGAGTAGGGATTAAGATTGGAATGATAATGCTTTAGGCTATTGTGAACCCACACAAATGAGCAAGCCTTCTATCCGTTTCATTGCTATGTTATCTTTTTACATTATGTTCCTCCTCTGCGCAATAAATCAGCCGATCAACAAGCTAATGTTGGACATGAAATGCGATCTGTGGCATTCCCAGCCCACGCAGGTGCCCTGACAGTGAAGCGTGTGAGCGGAAATATGATAATGATAAACTAGGCTTATAAATATCAACAGATATTTGGATATTTTGATACATTTTTCATTTTCAACATATTTTATATATTAATCTCAACTAAACTGCAATTGGGTTATTTTGATTAGGTTAAGATATAACAAAAAATTACAGCTAACTTACACAATAATATATATATAAAAAAAAACAATAAACTATGATAACATAGTGAAAAACAATTATAAAGACAGAGCAAATAAACTCCTCATATATCTGTATATATATATTGTAGCGCTTCTGAGAAATTGGTTGCACACTAACCAAAGCAATTACCTGAACTTTAAGATTTTACTTGACTTCTTTGAATCGTAATTTAAGTAGGTTATGACAAGCAAAGAGACAGTCATGTAAACAATAAGACTCCACATGATCCTTTAAGCACAGTAAGCTTAGAAACTCCCCTATGAGAGTTACGCTTGCAGAGATCTTTCGAGAAACAAATGCTATATTTGGTATTGAAATTAATAGCCAGTATGTGGGCAGACAGCAGTCTGGCTTTGGTCAAGCATAAAGACGTAAACAGCAGAGTGGGTGTATAAATGTTTGAGAGATTTGGAGCTGTACATGTTTTTTATGCATAATTATTTATTATTTTTATTACCCATCAGGAACACAAGATGTCCTATGATCAGCTGCCAAAAAGCTCATCGTACCAAAACAGACTGTGACATTTCGTCTGCGATTTAACGGCATTCACATTCTGACCCTAGTGTAAGTAGGGTGACCTAATAACTAAGTGAGTCATAAACTTCAGTGTTGTCAGCCAGTTGGGATATGACCCTGTTAAACATCTCAATTTAAAATTCTGGGCCATTAACTGGCCCCAAAATAAAATGATTGCATGTTAACCCGAGCAGAGTGCCCAAATTTTGCCCCGACTTGGCAGATGGTGTTGTCAAATGCTCTCTCTCTCTCTGTCTCTCTAGCATTGCCTTGATACATACCCATAGGAAAGACAAAAATCACAAATGAGATTTCTTTAATATCTTAATAGAGCAGTAAGAAAGTAAGAAGCCTTTCTCTCCTGAATGTTCTCTAGAAAAAAGACTCTGGTTAATGCTAAAGTAAAACAAGTTGGACATTAGCATGTTGCTAAGCTAACAACATTCTGTTTTAGATTGAATCATTTTTTACTTCAGTTTGTCGAATGGATTATATATGTCCCTACCACTTCAAAGTGCTCACGTTTGCCTGCAATGCAGACTTTGTCCCAGAACAAGCTGAAAAGAAAAAAAAATGAAAGAAAATAAAACCAGAGCTCAGAACTCCACCTGAGATTTGAAACCACAGCAAAATCCCACCATGAGTTCAGAACTCATGCCACACCACTATATCTCCTGCCAGACTGTTCTGATGCAGTGTTGCGTAGCCAGACTCTTGATTATCTGCATAAAGTCTGGTACACTTTATAGCTTATTATTTTTTAAAATAAATAAGATAGGAAAGGATTTGTTTAATCCATTGATTCACAGCCTTTTTTTACTCCAAGACTGCCTCGGTTAGACAGTATTAAAACTTATGAATAGTTTTTAAAGTTTTGAATTATTTTTACCAATGAATTTACATGAGTGCATAGTTACATATAGTGCCCCACCCCACAATTTCTACCCATAACATATTTTAGAGCGTGACATACTAAGAACAAATTATATTAAGGATGACATTATGTCACTTTATATCTTTTGAATTGACAAAAATCTTGTGGAAAGGTTTCCCAGAAGAGTGGAAGCTGAAGAGATGAAACATTTTTGGTTCCACAAAGAACCGTTCAGTTAAAGCTTCTTTAAAGAACCATCTCTTTATACCATTATAAAATCTGAAGAACCTTCTTTCTCTACAAAGACCTTTTCCCCTTTTATGAAACAGGAAGGTTCTTCAGATGTTGAGGGTTCTTTATGGAATAATTTAGACAAAAAGGTTCTTCTATGGCATTGTGAAGCACCTTTATTAATAGGAGTGTACTGTAGTGTTATAGTCAGGCGACCAAATACTTTTGTCCATATAATGTATATTAGATTTTAAGTAAACTCTCTCTCGTCTGAGGCTTAGTCCGGCTCTAATGTCACACAAAGGTCAAGTTTTCTGACTCTTAGCAGATAAGAGACTCATCATTCATGTAGGAGAAGGAAACGAGAGGGCCATTATGTCCTGTTAGTTTTGGCATTTATGACTTTAATAGAGGAGCTCACCATGGTTTTTGATGGGGCAGCTGAACTTTTTCAGTGGGGTTCAGGTTACTCAGGCTCTGGGGACAGCAGTGCTCTCTTTCTTAACAATGTTCTGATTTGTTTGAATTGGAGAAAGCCAGCCGAATGCAGCACACGTCTCTTTATCTCTTGCACGTACAATCTCCCATCAGCATTTTCACCCGGTGGTCTCCTCCCAATTTATCACCCTGCAAAAATGAAGCTGAATCAAGTTCAATAAACAACATGAAATGAAATTATGTCATTTTTATTCATGATCAGGTATTACACATAAAACAAAGCATATAAATAAAAGAAAGTGAATTAGAGGAAATGCAGCACATTAGCCTATAGAAGGGATCTCACTGGCACTGGCACAGATGCCTTCTGATTAAATAAAGGAGCCATGCCCCTCCCATCTCTGATAATATATCCTGTTGTTTGATTTGATAACATACATGGCTAATTTCAAACTGCTCTCTAATCAGATTTTCCTTAACCTTGTTATGTATATTTGTAGTTGTGGTGAATTGGAAACCTGGACTGAAACCTCTACAGTAAAATCACTGTAGTGAATGGTTCCAAATATTCCATAAATATGCCACTGCATATAATTTAACAAGGCCCATGTAGGTGATTGATTGACTAGATATATATGTATGTTATAGTCAGTGTAAAACAGATAAATGAACAATATATAGTCATTTAATTTAATATATGGTACTCAAGGTACTTTTACAAAACAGCAACAGGAACAATAAAATGAAATGCACCAATGCATACAATATGCATAATACAATAATACATACAAATTGGTCATGATACTGTGTTGTTTTATTAAAAATGAACATTGATTTGATGGCTTCTACAGGATTTGATAGCTGACCTTAACCAGTGTTGTTTTTTTAAGGAAGGTCCAATGAATTGCGTCTCTGTGTTTCTCGCTCCTGTCAGGCCCGGGACTCACCTTTGGTGACCTCACTGCGCTTCAAAGCCCCACGCCACCAGGTCCCTGCCCTGCCCTTGCCCGTAATTACATGCTCAGAGGCCTGCTTGTCTGCCAGGGGCCTCTGTCTGTGCTCTTAAACATCTCCACTTCAAAAAGGGCTCATATTCAGAGCTATTAAATCTCAACAATGCCGTGCTGCTCGGGCCTGCCCTTTAATCTTACATCCTCCAGACCTGACCACAGCCACTGTGTGCTCTACTGTCATATAGGTGCCATGCGTCTAAAGCCACTTTCACACTTTGCATAATGGCTTGAAAAAATC
>JAUCMR010000028.1:19692857-19713071 GCA_032357425.1 Enteromius argenteus | reverse complement strand
AAGAGAGAGTATATGGTTTCTGTTGCATCATCAAGTTGTTCTACGCTATTGGACGTGCTAAGGAATTGAGATAAATCTATTTCTGCAACATGCATAGAGAAAATACATGAATTATATATTGATAGTTACTTCTTGAATCTGCTATCTACTGTATCACTACAGCCAAAACCAGTCCAGAGAGCATTTAGATTCGATTAGAATGGATTACAGGGAGTCAGCATTTAGAATTCTGATGGATTGAGTTGAAGATACAAGGAGACTTTTTGTATTTTAGGGTACATTGTATACAGTAAGCAAATATTGCAATTGATTAAACATTGGCTCGTAATTAATTAGATTTTTTATATATTGAGATGGTTAGGAATATGCGCTTTGTGTGTTTTTGTGATTCTGTTTGTGTGTGTCTACGTCTGTATCGGTGTGTGTCGCTGTAACAATCACAAGCGGTGATGGATTGTGTTATGTTTTTAAAGCTAATTAGCGTCTGGACCAGTATTGGGCCTCATTAATCTTCTGCCCAGTAAATAACCAGAATTGACAAAATAACTGGGTTTGGCTAATGATGGTGGATGTTGCCTTTGTTTCTAATGACGGTCATTAACCTCTCAATGGCTAAATAATAGCATCTTAATTAATTTGTTTCAAAGGGAAAGTTTTTAGTGCAATTTAATTATATTAATGGGCAGCCACAAGGTGCACGGCAAGAGGCATCACGGCTTGCCTGCCCACACGCACATGAACGTTCGCATACTCTCGCACGTGTATGGTTGCTTTTGCAGCTAATGCACCTGACGCCTGCCAAATGGCATTGCAGCTTGGTACTGAACTGTGACGAACACATTTTACTCAACCATGCAGCGCAAACACAATACAATAAGGTTTTACCTCTTTGCAGAAAGACTACAAACTCGAAACCACAAAAGACATCTCAATGTAAGCTTACATGTTTCTATTAAAGAACAGTTTCTATTTCTTTGAAGCAAACATTTTAAACTTTTTTTCCCCTTCCCAAATCTGTCAAATGGTATTTCTACGGACTGACAATTGTTGCATTAAGGTATGCAGTAATTCATTGCAATGCCTTAGAACAACAAAATAGAAAATACAATGTATAGATTAAGCAATTTAATTATTGACTGTAATAAAAAGAAAAAAAGTATTATTATGCACCATCTAGAATACTATAAAGACTGTAGCTATACAATAGCAAAAATCCAGATATCCGAAATGCTTCCAGGGTGAATTTGCATGTATGTATGTATATATGTATATATATATATATATATATATATATATATACGTGTGTGTATTGTATTACAATAAAGTTAGTTACCTTAGTGAAATTATTACCAGAAATAATCAATTAAAATCAAACACCCATTTTAGAAATTCAGAATGCATTCAGTAAGTTAAAGTATCATTTTAGTAAAAAATCACAATTACTTCTGCAAATATGCAGAGCAAAAACAAATATTTCAATTAAAATTAGATAATATAAATAATATTAAGATTTTGTTGCAGAGTAAACCACACTGTAAAAAATAACATGATTTTAACGGTAAAAAACTTTGAAAATGCTACGATAAAAACCTGTTAAATGGTTAATAGTAAATTCCTGTAAAATTTATATTCATAATTTATATTTTTTACTGTTGAATTTCGCCAACCACAGCTGCCAGTTTTTATCATAAATTTTACAGAACTCCAGCTTCAAGTGTTTCAATATTCTTATTTATTTAGTAGGCATCCACTGCATGTCATCTATTTTGGCATGTATCTATTTTCTACAAATTATCTATTGTATATTTAGAGGAGAATTTCAAAAAACGCTAGAGCTGGGTGTTAAAAAAAAAACACATCTTGACCAGTCAAACCCTAATCCTATAGATCAGCACAGTAGAGTCTCGACACGGCCCCTAAATAATGCTGTAGAATGTGGCTGCTAAGTGAAATGAAAGTGCAGATTCAGCATTCTCTGAGCGCTGGGCCTCTGTAATGGCTTCCTCTCTCTGGTCTCGCTCTTAACTGGATAAGAACACAGTAATGAAGTAAATCCAGGAGCAATCAGCCCCAGCCTGAATGCTGCACTGACTCATTCATCTCCTTCTGTCCCCCAACCACCCGTCTCTCTCCGGATGTAAGCGTGGATTTATCATTCTGCCCTGTGGAGTTAAAGGAAGAGGACTTTGATTTTGTAATGCAATTACACTGTGAGAGGAGAAAGGCCCCGGTCCTGCTGTACGAGTCAATAAGGGAGATGAGTCTGAACTTATAACTCCAAACAGAAGTACAAAATCAATCAGCTGATTGAATAATGGCATTATGGGCCATAAATTTGGCTGTTTTTATCTCAAGACATGAAGGGCATGCTCTCTCTGTCGTCAATCCTTTGTGTCACGGCACAACCTGTGTCTGACATATAGCTCAGTAGATCAACAGTGTTTTCTATTAAATCAGCAGTCGTGGGGCAGCCAATGAGAATCACTGGCTATGTGCTAAACACATTTCACATTTTCCCTATTTTCAGTTTGATTCAGTCAATAGCATTGTTCAATTGAGTTTAAAGTGATTTTTGAGGGACTTCAGTCATATGAGATGTGTCGACTGAATGTTTTTTTCTCATATTTCTAATGGAATGCAGTCCTTATAGTTGAACAGCAAACAATTAAACAAGACATAACACCTTGGGTAAACATTAGCATTATTTATATGTTACATTTAAAACATACTTATTTGCATATTTGAGAAAATGTTAAAATCTGATCAATGCTGTGAAGGTCACCAAACCTTATTTAAAAGCACACATCTCCTCAAACATGGCATATAGCAATCGATTACTTGGATAAAATGATATGATGCTTTAAAACAAGCCATCATGTAGAACAAGCTGAAATGTTATCATTTCAAATTAAGTAAATGAGCCAACTGCAGTTAATAAATGTGACTGGAAACATAATTCACAAATACAATAGAATCAACCAATTAATTCCACAAATTAAGTATTTAAATAAGGATTCATAAATGCATGTATGCATTTGTAGTAACACTGGTAAAGTGTTTCTCTGTAAAAATAGTGTGGTAGAACCACATTTTGCATAAAATACATAGGAATGGTCATGTGATCACATCGCATTATATTGTGCAATGCCATAGGAGTATTATGTTTTGCAGCTACGGAAATGAACTGAGGTGCTAAAATGAAAGCACTGATGATCGCATTTGTGAGAGAGCCTGTAAATTCATAATGTTCTCTAACCAAGTTACCACATACTGGTGCTTGTTACTTCCATACAATTAGTCTCTATGTGTGAACATTTTGTCTCCATATGAAGACATTTTCTATCTATGTGGGGATGTTTAGTTTCTCTAGCCATTATATATGGGCATGAGGTTTTTATTTATTTTGATAATTTAGCCTTCATGTGTGGACATTTCGTTTCTAGTGCCTTATGGGTTTTGTAGGCTCAATAAGGTTTTTAATCTCAGTGTACGGGCATCAATCTTTAAGATTTGGCAGTTAATCTATGAATTGACATTTGGACAAAATTTCACATGTAATTGTACATGTAATTTCAACATTTTGTTGTGTGGACATTTGATCTCTATGGGAGGATGTTTAATATGAATGCATGGATAGTTTGGACTTTAAGTTTCTCTTAGTCTCTGTGTGTGGACATTCTAAATATGGACATTTAGTTGATCTTAGTCTCCATGTGTGGACATTCAAGCTCTGTGTGTAGATATTTTGTCCCTATAAGAGGACATTTAGTATCTATGTGATATTTAGTAATTTTATATGGATTTTTAGTTCATTTTATGTGTGGACATTTAGTCTCTGTGTGGCCTATGTGATGCTGTTTCATTTCATTTTGTGGATATTTCTGTATTTTCTGTCTCTGTAAGAGGACATTTAGTTCATCTTAGTCTGTGTGAGAATTTAGTCTCTATTATGGACTTTATTTCATCCTAGTTTCTGTGGGGGAATTTTATGTCTTTACATGGACTTTTACTTAATCTCAGTCTCTATTTATGGACATTTGGTCTCTATATGCAAGAATATTTAATTGGTTTGATATTCAGTCTTTCTATATAGACTTTTAGTTCATCTTCATCAATCTCTATTTGTGAACATTGACTTTCACCTTAGCTTTCATGTGTTCACCTTTTGCTCGATGTGTGGATATTTGGTTTCTGTTTGACCAGTTTGTGTGTTTGGATTGAGTGGGAATTATCTAGCAAGCTGTATCGTGTTGCAGCATGATTAAGATTGTGGAGCAACCCTTCATAGAGAAAATATGAGACATTGCTAGAGAGAAGCCTAAAAGAGCTATCACGAGCCTCTTTGTGCCCATGGCCTGAATGGGCAGCAGGCTGTGTGGAGCCTCGTCTGGGTCTCAGTGCCTCCTAGCTATCAGTTTGTCAATAGAGATGCTGTTCCCATCCAACAAACTGCTACTGAGTGAGAAATGTCAATAGTGGAAGGTTCCCAAAGCTACTGAAGGCTAATGAGAGAGTTTAAAGCAGGGCTCATAAAAGACAAGAGCTCAGATACAGAGATAAGGCATCATAAATGATGCATGATGACTTTGGTGCGGCACAGGTTAGAGATGGTAGCAGTGGGAATAATGAAACTGAGAAAACTTCAAATGAATGGGCTAGCCAGTTATTAGCACGTCTAATTGCGATGACATCTTAGATTGATAATCTTCTCATAAAAGTGGATGAAAGTGTTAGATCCATTTTAGCATTGGCATAGATCATCTGGATTGGATGCCAGGTGTATTTTATGTGAAGTGAGTTTAATTCATTGATGTATTTTGTATGCGACAAGATGGTTTTAGAGTAAATTTAACTTTGCCAAATTGGTCTCTTATTAGGATGGCCATGATGAGGGCTCTCATTTGAAATTCCAATCCAATTATCTGCAGATCTTTGAGGAGTCGGAAAACGTCATTTTTTCCACTCAATAATAACGGAAACAGCTCATTATTGAAACAATTTGATGGCAGCTTTTGAACCCTCTCTCCAGCAAATTGACTTAATAATTTCCACTCTTTCTACATAGCTCCCTACATTCTCCACTTTTCTGCTCGGCTAAAGCTTTGATGGCCATATGTTACAATGCAAACACACCCAATGGAAACAGAAAAAGCAAACTTTTGCTTTGTGATTTCTTAGAGACCCAAACATCTACCTTATTGCTCCATCTTAGGGTTTCAGAAGCTGGGACTCCATATATACTGCTGTCCAAATGAATCATGAATAATTTTTTACCCTTCAAAAATAAAGCTATCTATAAGTGTCCAAGTAGTCACATTAGTGGGTCAATTCAATGGGCGCCCCTATGTGCTTTCATTGCCTAATTATGTGTGTTTGGGTGGGGGGTATGTTAAATTGTGAATGATGTCTTTGCTGAGAGCAGAGACAATAAAGCCATCTTGTCTTCGACCAATTAAAATAAGAAAATTCAACAGAATTGAATAGACATATTCAAGAGACATACTTAGACAAACATTCATTCCCATTTATGGGAAAAGAGAAAGTGGAGTAATTGATGAATGAAATCATGTGGGTAGTTCTGACTGCAAAATCTGATTTGATTAGCCATTTTAGTCACCATAGAATACACACTAGTGATGAACATTAGTTAAATTCCATAATGTAGCAAACTGTGATTGTAGAGCTGACAGATGGTAACTTCTTTTTAGTTATTTGCAATATAGCACTGACCTTTTATACTGCATTACATCACTGAACACTTTATGAACATTTCATTTATTAGCATGGTCAAAAACTGTAGAATTTAAAAGACTAAAGAGTGTGTACGTGTATGTGTGTGGATGATGTTGATAGGCATGTTGATGAAAGTAATACCTAATTCAAATGAGAGGGATTATTCAGAGGATGTGACATAGTCGTCTTCTAGGTCGGATGAGTAATGTCTGCCAATTTAGAGCACACCCTTTATCCCTCCCCCCCTCTCTCTCTTCCGTATTTTATCAGTCAACCCCGGGTTATTTACAAAGAGACATGTCTATCAGTTACAAGGACATGACTTTGCCAAGAGAGAGCTAACAAAGGAGGAAATCAAGCAGTGGCCTCCCCTGAAAAGATGTCTCTCTTTTCCCCTCTCGCCCCTCATCCGAGGCCCGGCTTGCGCTGAATGGCCCTCTTCCTGGCAAGGTGCCTGGCGTGGCCGGCGATAGTACATTTCTCCTCCCTGATTAGATTAGAAATTATTAATGGATGGCTGTGAAGCAGAGCAAAGGGTCATTTGGAGTTTAATTCTATTCTCAGATAACTTCATTTTGCCTGATGTGATTGTTATTGCCGGAGTGCTAGATGTTTATAGGAAACAATATCCTCAATAACACATTCAGACATCCTATTTAAAGGGTCAGCCTGGGCCATTAGATAACAGCTTCTGAGGAGTCGCATGTCACGGCTGATTTAAAAAGGTCAGACTTTGCTCTGATCAGAGTAATACGCTGAATTCATAAAAGGTGCTCAAACAGGTAAGTTAACTATTTTAGCCAATCAGCATGTACCAGCCAGGTAAAAGGCACTCCCATAATGCAATGCAGCAAGCTCAAAATTTATCCAAGATTGCAGATAATGTGAGATACATTTTATAAATGTATATAAAATTAATCCAACACTGAAATTATTAGTGTTAAAATAATTAAAAGGCAACCATTAACCCTCAAATTTGTGTTCACATGTAGGCATGGGCCATTTTTTCAGGCTTCAAAATGTGCTGAAAGTGTAATTCATTGAAACAATGCAAAAAGGGACAATGACATCATAGCACAGCTTGGACAGCAACACGATGAATCTTCACAGGGTCTGGAATGAATATGCATGAGGGCAGCAAATCAAAGTAAACACGAACAATGGATGACGCGCATTTATAATGCATCGTCAGCGCAGAGGAGAAATAAAACTGTCTGTGTCTCTGAGAAACGAGAGAATGAGAAGTGGAGACAAAGGAAGAAAGAAATAGTCATGGATACAGGGCCATCTGGACACGGTTAGCCCGTTCAGATAGCGTTTCAGTGGCACTGATTTGCAACTCTGTCAGTTAGCTACAGTTACACACCTGTCCCTGGACAAAGGGACTCACCTTTCTACCGGCTTGGCTGGCTTTCCGTCGCTACTGCTGATAGCTCAATCACAGGCTAGTGCCAGCCAGCTAATGAAGTGCTCTCCAGAGGTCAGCATTCCTCTGGGTCGGGATAGGATAATCAGTCATTGGCGGTCCTCTCAAACCGCCTCATTTAGAGCATAGGGACCGACTGTGTTCGGCAAGGCTGAGCAGACCTTGCCTTGGTCCCACCCGATCCATGTAAAAGAGATACCAGCCATCTCACTTTATTACTAGATGTTATCGCTTTCCCAGAGAAAGCTCGGAGTACACAGTGCGCTGGACCATTTTGATTAGAATAGAAAAACAACAGCTCACCCGGGTTTGCATGTAAGATGACCTTTTGTCTAGTAATAGCGTATTGTTAACCATAGTTTATCTGAGCCTCTGAGTCATAACATGAGTATCACGCGTGGTTGGTGCTTTTCAAGAGTGGAGAAATGCAGATAACTGTTAACATAGTACAGCTACTCAAGTAAAATGGTAAAAACAATTGATAAGGGATTTGAAATGGATCAAAGAACATCTTAGTGAAGCATTATGTCTGCAAATGCTTATTCGCAGATAAATAAACATATGCTGTTACTGCATATTTTATGAAATCCTAGGAGAAGCCATCATCATTCCTGTGTTCGTGTAGACAAATCTCTGCAGTAGAGTTGAGGTAATGTTTGGAGAATGGAAAGAAAAACAGGAATGAAAGCCAAACCCAAAATGTTTTGTACAAGATGGAATTGGTGTAAGAGTTGCTGTTGGGGTATCAGGTTATGGCGGCTAGGCTGTAGGCCCGGCTAGGGTGCAGTTTGGAATTGAAGGTTAGTGCTACAGCTGTGGGGGGTGGATGTTGGGACGGACACCCACTGATAAAGTTTCCTATGATGGATTGAGTTGGCTGAAGGCAGCCTGTGGTGCCACATCACGTTTAATTGCATGCATCTTTCATGCAGAGGTGCATGCTGGTGTATACCAACCTCCCACCTCTTTCTACATTCCCTTTCTCACCCAATCAGCACTGCTCAGATGGAAACATTACACACCTGTGATATGTTCTGGTTATTATATATTGTGTGTTTTGTAGCTTTTTAGTTGTTTAATAGATATCTGAATATGTGCAGTGTGCACTGAAGTACTTTGCGTCTCCTTAGCATTCCCATTCATCTCAATGAAACTTGCTTAGCTGGTGTATGCAGCCCCCCGGAAGTATACAAGTATTTTTTTTTGTCTCCCAAAAGATGTAGTTACAGCATTTTTCAAGCAAGGGCAAACTGCCAAAGTTATCCAATCGACACTTGAATTACTAATTTTGCAAAATGCAAAATGAGGGGGGCTGATGGGAGGTGTTTTAAGCTGCATTTTCATATAGCTGATATCGTTCTGCAGCACTGAACGCACAACCGCAAACTGACTATTCTCAACAACTCAGTGGATTAGCCATATGGGCAGGAGGGTCAATTTGCAGCCGACTCTTCTGGAACCAATTAGAAACTGCATCTTTCCCGGGGCACCCCGGTTGACTAACTCTACATTAGTTGTTTTATCTTTGATATGCAGTGCATTATTAGTGGTGAGTCATTCACAGTGACAATATACGTGTATGAGTCACCTAAACTAAACTTTTAATATTATCAGGGTTTCAGCAGGGCTACACAGACCATTAAAGCCATTTTAAGTCTTGTGAATCTGTGCAGCGTATATGCATTCAGTATTCTCCACAGGGAACTCCAGCGAGGCACATTATGTGGCTCTTTATCAGATTGGACCAACTGGTTTTCCTGTGGCTTCACACTGTTTCAATATGAGCCTCACGGTGGCACACTCATCTTGGATTTGGCAAGCTGTTCCAGTTGAACCTTAGAGATAAAAGTGTTACCAGCAAGCAATTACAATCTACTGTCAATGCATTGCAAGCCTTATTCTGGCCAATGTTCAATTGCAGAGGACATTTTAGTGTTAATGGGTAATGACAGCCTCGGGTTACTTGTCTGTTCTGGTTATAAAATGCACGGAGGAGATGAAGGTTGGGATTTCAAGACATAGCAGAGACGTTACGCAAAATATTGTGCAGTGTTATATTTCTTGACACAAAACCCAAACCCTCTCCAATTCAGGGAAATCAACTCTGAGCCAAGTGTATGTGCCGTGAGCTGGGGAACATATGATCACAAAGTCATACGCTCACACACACACACACACCCAAACACGCATGCTGTCAACACCTTCTCCATGATGGATCCCTCTCATTTTCCGAGCTAGGATCCGATAAAAGTGGCAGCCGAGCTCTGGGGCCTGCCTTTCTCTGATTACACCTCAGTGTCCCAGAGCAGATGTAGCCGAGGAAGCCCCTGGATCGCACAACGCTACATTTACCCAACCGCTTCTCAGCTGCAACCTCAGCCTCGGGCGCTCCACCATCAAATTTTCATGCGACCATATGGAAGAATATTAGTAATAGAGATTTACTGTCACAGCCGTCCCACTGGAGAAAATAAGGAAACCGTTACATATTGCTTTGGGTAAATGAGAGGGAGCCAGGTGAAGGAAAAGGAGGCCTCTGTCTTTGAGACATCCGATCGCCTCACTGAGAAGCGAGTGGGGGCACTAAAGAGTGCATTAAGTGCAATTGAATGGGAATCGTCCTTGAAATAGCATAGAGCTTTGTCGGTAGGGTCAGAGAAGTGAGTGATGATGTCTTGTCTTGGTGTCTCTTCCGTGTGCGTGACTCCTGCATGCCGTCAACAGGTCCAGCAGGTTGGGGCTGTGATCAGAGTGCCGCCCTAAATTACAGCAGGTTGACAGATAAGGAAGCAGCTCGGCTGAACACACACAACATCAGAGAGAGGGTGGAGAGGGCGGCATTGTCTACCTCCCTCACCTCGCACTCTCATAGTACGCCTGTCTATCAACATGTGTCATTAAGAGCTGTTACTGACTCCATTAAACACTATTGGCAGGAAACGTGAAGTTTAAACAGGTTTTACTTGTGTGTTGCCACAGCACGTTATGCAATCTAGTGATTCGGCGGTTTGGGGTGCATATAGTTGTTCCTTTTGTCTTTCTGTAAGTTGGAGTCATCTGCATCAATGCTCCACGGCTTCTGTGGTTTTCCACGAAAGTTATTTACTTTTCACCACCAATGAGGCACAGCACGAAGTGCCTGTTTCGGTTAGAGAAGTTTTCTTTCATGCTGAAATGGTACCTCTCTGTGGGCTCCGCTTTGAACCTGAACACTCCATACTAAATCAACACGGGGGTACAAATGTGAACCAGACTCCAAATTTGGGATTTCGGATGTAGGGTTATGATTGCAGTAAGATGGCTTACTTCCTGCAAGGCCTCATTAACATTCATAAATGCAAAATGAGGGGGGCTGATGGGAGGTGTTTTAAGCTGCATTTTCATATAGCTGATATCGTTCTGCAGCACTGAACGCACAACCGCAAACTGACTATTCTCAACAACTCAGTGGATTAGCCATATGGGCAGGAGGGTCAATTTGCAGCCGACTCTTCTGGAACCAATTAGAAACTGCATCTTTCCCGGGGCACCCCGGTTGACTAACTCTACATTAGTTGTTTTATCTTTGATATGCAGTGCATTATTAGTGGTGAGTCATTCACAGTGGCTGTGGTTAGATAGTGACAACCGTAGAAACAAGGATTGGCTCAAAGACCATGGGCATGTTGCATTATGCCTACACACACACACACACACTCATCCTCCCCTGCTTGTTATACCACAACAATCCCTCTTTTGTCAGGGATGATTGATGATATGTTGGAATTTCATTCATGGAGTTCTGTGTTTTGGAGTTGCTGAGACGACCAGGTATAAACAGGCTTCGGCTGGGTATTGAGTTTCACCTCTGAACACCAAAGAGAAACAACGTCTAGGGCCTTTCAAAGGTTAAACAAACAGTTATTGCTGATATCTCGGTGGATAATGGCTGAATTATCTTTTACAAAATGTTTATTGTTCACACGGATGATCGATTTGAGAATACGCATTCCACATCTGTGACCTCATCTCAGATTAAACACTTCCTCTTTTCCCAGCCTCTGGATTTGAAAACATCAGAGCCAATCTGAGTTCTGCAGAATACCCAGTGTATTTTTTTTTTTTGTAAGGGTTATTCCACCATATTGAAAATATTGTCATTAATCACTTACCCCTACTGTATGCCATCCCAAACCCGTAAAAGCTTAGTTCGTCTTCAGAACACAACTGAAGATATTTTTGATGAAAACCGGGAGGCCTGTGACTGTCTCACTGACTTCCAAGTAATTAACACTGTCGGAGCGTAAATAAATGTAGAAGACGTCAATTCATACATATTTTGTGAGTTAGCTCATTTGTACGATCTCACTTGTATGATTTTGTATGATTTTTCGAAACCCCAGTGATGGGTAGGTGTAGGTTAGGTGTAGGTAATTAGTACAAATTTGTACAAATTGTGCAACTCTCAAAATACGTACGATTTGCCAAAATTTTATGAATTGGTATGAGTGAGGTCATACGAATTAGCCACCTCATAACATACGTGAGATCAGCCTGGATACTCTAAATGATCTGTGACGCAACTGTGACGCAGAGGAGACAAATTGTTGAGTAAAGTCATTATTTTATTTTCCTTTGCGTACAAAAAGTATGCTTGTAGCTTTGTAAAATTACAATTGAACCACTGGTGACGGACTATTTTGACGATGTCTTTCATACTTTTCTAGGCCTTGACAGTGTTATTTACTTGATAGTCAGTGGGACAGTCTGTCTTTCTGTCCGTCCATCCATCTGTCCGTCAGTTTTAATAAGTCAAATTTATGCACTGCCGTACAGTTACAACCATAGCTGTAACTGCCAGTGTGTTTCAACACCAGTATGTTTTGTATGGCTATAAATATAAAATAAATTTTCATTTCAGATCTTAGTTGCTAATCAATTAATCCAGCTGATTATAATGACAGTGATCTAGTTTTGTTGTATGGTGATGTGCCACTCTATTTCAGTGTAGATGTTTTCCAGAGGCAGCAAAGTCATGACAATCAATTTATCTGTTGTTTTCTGTGCACTGTACATGTTTGCCTTTATAATTCTTCCTGAGAAATCTGTATGGAACCTATCCAGGATCCGGATATGGGCTGATTTCTGTTAATTGCTGACCTTTTCGTTCAGGTATCTGCCTTGCATTAGCTCTTTTTCTCTCTTGAACTTCTTTTTTCATGTCATGACTGTGAGCTTAAAACCTCCATTTGAGGCAGAGTAGTGGTTCAGATAAAAGCCGCTTGGCACTATGATTTATTAATGCTTTGCTATTAATACTATGGGGCTTTCGGAATAAGTCTTGTTGACTCTTGGACTTAGACTGCTGGTATTTGGAGGATTTCTACAAAGAAGACACATCCTGGTCATCCTTCACACCCTCGCACGCACACTCGGTCACTGGGTACCAAAGGCTTATGGGGGATTGTACTGATGGGGCTTTCCGTGGGTGAAATCCTCACTGGATTTCTGCTGTCCCTGCAGGTTTGCTTTATGACTTCTCACAAGTTTTATAATGTCCCGTCATCCGCAAAGCAAATAAGTAATTTGTGATGGTGGGCATGAATAAAGTTAAAACTGTCACAGTGTCATAGGAAACACACACACACACTGGCTCTTTTTCAAACCTGACTTGCTATCTATAGCCTACATAAGCAGCTGCCCTCTTAGACAGCTTTATAACTGAAATGGAATCTGATTTGGTTCCATTTGCTTTTCAACCTCAAGTGACTGTTTTGAAAAACTGGTTACACTTTTTTAAAGGTGTCCTTGCTATAGTATAATATAGTATAATTAAGGTATGGCTTATGATGGCTTGCATGCAATTATGCACAATTTAGTGTAATTATAACAGTAAGTACATTTAACATGCGTAACAAGGACACATGGGAAGAGACTCAATTAAAATAGTCAAAGTAGTCAATTTAACATAAAAATCCAGAAAACAAAAACATTGGATGAAAAAGTCTTTGGTATTGAAATGTTATGTATATGTCACTTTGTCTGCCATCTTATCAATATCTATATCTATCAATCTAAATATATCTATCTATCTATCTATATATATATTATTTTATTATTATTATTTATGAAATAACTGTCTTTGCATAAGGTACATACAGTATGATGCTTAAGGACTTTTCAGTTAATAGTTAGAATGATCTCCTTTTGTCCTAAAACTTTGAGATCCATAATATCTGGTTATATAATAGGGTCGTTAGATGTAAGAATTCATGCTAGAATTTAATAAACATTAAGAATTCTTGCAGCGACTTTATAGTAAAAATAACTTTTGGAATATGCTATGCAAATAAGCTATTAATTTGGGGGAAATATTGAAATTTACAACATACTCCGTCATCTCACTTCTGTACATGTAAGAGTTCATCATCACACCAGAATTTTCAAGTTTATCTTTATAACACAGATAAGCCACATATTACTCAAGTACATTACATTTGTTTGGCATTCGTTGTAAATGTCCATGCATTTATTATGGTCTGTTGCCTTGTTTGAAATACATAGTTTTCATGGATTTAACAAGACTTATTTCCAATTAATGTTTTATATCAATTTATTCCAATACTATTTTATGATTTTAACAGTCTTGGTGTCTAGAGCTTGTCTACAATGGCTCAAAATGCCCCTATGGAGGCAGCCCAGTAGATTTTTCAATAGAGCCAAAAGGTGAGGGCAGGCAATGTGTGTTCCGTAGTATGAAGGGGCATCATTTTAGGAATCTAACCTTTTGTTTTAATGGATGGATGAAAAGTGCACCATTAGGACCTCTTGGTCTCTGCAAATAACAAAGGCTTGATGTAATATTTATTCATCTCCAGTAATCGCTAATGCTGCTTCTATTTATGAGCAAGGCTCAAACACAATTAGATTAATACTTACTTGAATTACCAAGAGCTCCTACTAATACACTGTAAGGGGATGCATACTCTACAAATAATAAATAATAAATGAGAATTTTCACTCTTATATAGAGGCAAAAGGTCAGATCGTACAGACCGGATGAGTGATTTCCAGTGTTTGCATATTGATTTCCTTTATTTTTGTATAATGCAACCTTACACAATATTTATATTTATTTATAAACAATATTTTATGATGTTTATGTACAATTAAAAGAACAATAGTGCTGAAATGAGAAGTCATCATTTTTTCATATGGAATATTCCATAGCAGCACAGAAGATAGTTGGCTTTACCTCCATTAGTAACCCAGAAAACCCATGACGTCCGCGAGCTGAAGTGTGTGTCGTGCTCTTTCTCTCTCTCTCTCAGCTCAGTGCATTCTGCCATTAGTCAGGACGAGATTAATGTATGAAAATGCAGCAGGTCAATGCTTACCCTCTTTTCCTGCTGCATGAATTATTTACAGCTGCATGGGAACTCCATTATGCATACTGCCCACCACTTTAGACCGCTCTTAACCACACAACACACTCATACACACGCAAAAAACAAATGCACATGTTAAATACAAAATATTTGCCTCTGGAGTGTTGTATTTTTATTGTGATGGTGTAAATGGCTTATACATAAGTTGGTTTATCTAAAAATGTGATTTTCCTTAACCCTAAGCAGCAAATTTATTTTGCAATGGATTCAAATGAAATGACGTGTCATTTATTATTTTTATTATTATTGTTGTTGCTTTTGTTATTATTTATTTATTTGCCTAGGAGGGAGCAAGTCAACTCTTTATTCTGATAGTCCACGTTACACTTTTAATAACTATAAGCTAACAGTTATTAGAGTATCAGTAGACTGTCTTCTTATTATCTCCTAACACTTCATTTTGATCCCACAACACTCATTGACTGACTGTAAATAACTTTGCAAGTACATGCCAACTTATTCTATTAACCCTTACCTGACAATCCAGTAATACTCTTAGGAGAGTTAGTTGACCAAAATATTCAGAATTGGCATCTAGAATATCTAAAGTGGACTATCCAAATAAAGTGTAACCGGGAGCATAAATGATTTCCATTTCTTCAAAATAGGTCCTAGTCCTATTTGTTTTTCCTGCAGTTATCAGTCTGTGGAAGTTAAATGTTAGGATGTGTAGTGGTGGTGTCCTAAACAGCTTGATTCTCTCTCTATTAAAGGCAGACCCCATGCATGCACTTACTTTTAAAACATGAAACATGAACAGACACACTAGATGTCACTATTGTAACTTGATGCAGAGCTTGTGTTACACACAGACCAAGGGATGTAGCAGGCTGCAAGGAAATACATCAAGCAGAGAGAGAAGAAAAGGAAAACCACACAAAAATTATTCATTATTATTATTACTACTACTATTAAAAATAACACACATTTATGTAGTTTATTGCTTTATACAACAACGATATTATAAAAGACACCGTTGGTCAATAAACATGTTTATTTATTTATTACATTTATTCTTATTGTTTTACATCTATTAATATTAATAATCAGAAAGTTCTGCCAAAGAATGTAGTTTATTATTCTAACAGGCTGTTTTACAAAACAACAAAGCAAACTGAAACATTATGTATGAGCAGATTTGAACTCATCCCATCACAACCATCTATTTTATATTGATTTAAAGAGTTTGATATGTTCAGGTGAAGACATTTATAATTCAGATGGAAATTATGGAGACTTTTTTTTAACAGTTTTGAAAAGCGTTGATTAAAACTTTCGTAAATAGTTATGTGTGGCACATAATTATGATGGAAAGGCATTCCATTATTAGCTCATGAATAGATATACGCACACCTTTCATGAGGCATGAATGTTATTGTAATGGGATAAATTAATTCAATGCTATTATGACACTCATCACTCATCACTTTAGATGAAAGAAAAGAACTATTAGAGTTCTTACATTGTCTCGAAGATGATTTTAGAAATAGGCAAATGATGTACCTAATAATTTAAAACAGATTTGCGAATATCCTTCAAGATATTTCGCATGTCTGAAGGCAATCATTTCTAAAAATGGTTCTGTGGGTTTGTCTGTAATGCCTTGGAACAGACAGGACTGAACTACTTTTAAACAGATCATTTGAATAAAGTCCAGTATAGCTGAGTTGATACATTATAGATTTTTATGTTGCTTTCAGCATGAAGCAGCATAGTGTCATCGAACAAAACTCTTAAATACTGCCCTGAATAATTCTACTCACACCAACGGTACTTGATAAGGACGCTGACATGTCCTTGAACAGTGGAGAGATAACATGCTAATACTGCAGCAAATGGTGTATTCTCTGTGTAAGCCATCTCTTTACTGTATAGAGGGTTTCTGAACTACTGATTTAGATTCTCGTGTCCTTGAGTTCAGTGGCTGCTTGACTTGAATGGCATCGGAGATCAATCTAGGAGCAAATTATGGTCAAAATACGAATATTAGTCTGGTTTGGCAGATAACGACTAAACTATAAAGACCAAAATCATGATAATAAATAATCTCAGTAAGACTATTATACATCTTATTACTACTTCTGGTTTTATGACTGATAATAACTGTTAGCAGAAAGACACACGCTCGCGCACACATACGCAAATCTGAACATTTGCAAAAAACATTTAAATCTGTACTAGATTGTATTACCATCAGTCCCTGGAACAGGAGTTAATTGAAAACACATCTTCCCTGTCACCCACCAGAATCATAACCCTGAAAATATATTTTATCACAAACCAGAAAAAAAGTGAGTTATTCTGTGATGGTTAATTCAGTATGAGAATTTTCATTTTGCATCACAAGCTAAATATGCTTTAAAGTGCCCCTATTGTGAATAAGAACAGGTTCATTTGAGTTCGGGAGTCCCTAACAACAGTTTGACATGCATGCAGGGTCAAAAAACACTTTCAATGTCTTTTAATATGCATTCATTTTTTTACCTTACTTGACTCTCAAAGATTCCCTCAATGATTCATTTCCCAAACCAAAACCAATGACTGAAATGACCGATAAAGCAGTTTACACATGGTGCACTTTAATAAAGTGGGATCATTTTAAAAAAAAATCCATATTTGGTTCTGGTGTTTGAGTGTCAGGTTTCAGAAACTGAGTGACAAGACAAAAAACTGTAATAAAAAGTGCTTTCAAAGACCAAATTAACAATTACTGTTTTACTGTACATTTGCTATGCGTGTATTGCAAATCAAATAAATGCGGCCTTACGGTAGCATACATAAATAATACACCCATAATTATTGTTATTTTGTTATGCATACAGTATGTATATAAGTGACACAAATGGTGCCCATTTTACAGAATCACCCAGTCACCGTTGTGTACTGTAACATTTCTCTGCCTGTGAATTCATCAAATGTCTATTCTCATAGAGAGAATTTCCAAAGAGCGTTGCTCTTTTTGGAAAAGCGGTCGGTTTGGGTTGACATTTCATTCATGTGATATTTTGAAAAAGTAAACATTTCAGTGTTTAAACAAACTTGTAATTCAAGTGTTTACAATGCAGTTGCACTGAGAGCTTGATTATCCTGGCATGGGTCGCTGTTTTTGTCCCTCCAGCCCTCGGTTCGTCTCAGCATGAGCCGACATACAGTTTGGTGCTGAACGTGAGCGTCCGTGAGTGTCTTCGGTGTAAGGTTAGCGTTGGCAGCTTTTTAATCTACATGTACGATGTGCCCTCCCGTGTCTTGTGTCTACTCAGCAGTATGTGGTCGAGTGTGATTTGGAGTGTCGGGCCGCAGCGTATTGATTGGCTGCGCCGGGGTAGGGCGCAGGCGGACGACACACTGGTGACTTTGTTGTAAATGCAGAACGGGTGAGTGGTGGGTGTCAGGCTGAGGGTGCCGGCCAATCATCAATCATGAGCTGTCAGGCCTCCCTCTCTCCTCGCAACCCTGCTTTTTTTCTGCCTCAATGATCAGTCTTTGTTTAAATTGCGCAGTAAGACTCCCGCCAGACCACGAGAACAACCGCCAAGTTGTTTGCAGGTGCTATCGTTCACAGCTGCCAATTAAAGTCATGTGATTTCCATAACAGCCACGGGGCATGGTAAACATAATGTATTTTAATACATCTATACTATGCATAGAATGGAAAGGTAGACCTGCAGTGGATAGTAATGTTTCTGAGGTTGAAATACAGACTGCTTCATTATGCTAATTCAAAAATGATTGGATTAACAGTATTAAAGGAAAAGTTCACACAAAAATGACAATTTGCGGAAAATGTACACCCCCTCAGGCCATTTAAGATGTAGATGAGTAGGTTTCTTTGTGGGAACAGATTTTAAGAAATTTAGCATGGCATCTCTTGTTCACAAATGGATCATAATCCATGTGCAAGTCCATAATCTAGATCCAGTGATGTATCCATCTTCACTTGTCTTTTCATATCAAAATCCACTCACATGCTTGTTTAGAATCATTTTGTTTATATTGTGAAGAGTATTAGATCTGTGCATATTTCTCTCCTGATTCAGACAAGACAACTTTTTCACTGCAGTAAGCAATATTATGAATAGAGGACCGATACTTCAGCTGAAAGCAACAGGGTTAGTTGACCCAAAAACGAAAATTCTGTCATTAATTCCTCACCCTCATGTCGTTCCAAACCCATAAGACCTTCGTTCATCTTCAGAACACAAATTAAGATATTTTTGATGGAATTAGAGAGGCATCTGACCCTCCATAGACAGCAACACAACTGATACAGTAAGATCCCAGATTCAGAAACGTAGTAAATTATGTTAGTTTTGTTTTCTTTGTGCAGAAAAAAATATTCTCCTAGCGTCGCAAAACTGTAGTTGATCCACTGATGTCACAGTGGACTGTTTTATCAACGTCTTTACTATGTTTCTGGACCTGGGATCATTTCAGTTGTATTCCTGTCTATGGAGGGTCAGATGGCTCTCAGATTTCATCAAAAATAACTTAATTTGTGTTTTCTGATGATGAACAACGGTCTTATGGGTTTGGAACAACATGAGGGTGAGTAATTAATGACAGAATTTTCATTTTGGGGTTAACTAACCATTTAAAAAGTAAACATAATGTATTTACGTTAGATACGTTAGAAAAAAACCTAAAAAAAAAAGAACCATAAATACATAATGTTTACCATGAATATCACTGGACAGTCAGGGACTAATAGTATTGAGTAGTCCACCTTTTCACTATGACATCTGGTTACATGTTATTTTGCATCTTATTACGGCCTACTCGGAAGAAACAGTCTGACCGACATGTGAATATGGACTATAGGATCGTGTAATTAATTTGTTTAATAAGACAATGTGTCCTTAATATGTAATTTATCAGTATAACCTTGAATATTCACATCACTGCAAAGCTGAAAAAAAGATTATACTTTGGGATCAGTTTTGCTTCAACAGAGGCAACCTATTTGATGTATTTTCAAATATAAGTATATTCTCTGCTAACACATTTTCGAGTTAGCACATTAAATTGTCGATTTAATAATGCATCGTAAAGTGTTTTACTATCCCTGAATTACACTTTTGCTTCTTGTTGGGAAATGACATGTTGTAAATCAGTGGACCTACTTTTAACATTAAGTGAAAGTAGTCACACTCATTCATATCACAGAAGAATAATAAATTTCATGGCCATTTTTTTTCTTGAAAATACCATCTCTTGCAGCATGGTGGAGACTGGCGTTAAGGCCGGTAATTTACAACACTCATTAGAGCGCTGAAAGCACCTCAGTCAATCTGAACTGAGTCACAAACTACATCCTTACTGCAGTGCCTAGAAAAAAAATCAATTGCACATTAAACCCAGGTAAAGCTCTAATGTGGTCCTATGGAGTGTGCATGTCTATAAAGCTAAACATAAATTCATATGGTCTCCAGCATGTTCCATAAATATGCTATTTTATTTTTTTTCAAGAAGGGTAAGAAACCAGCTTTAGAAATGATTGGTCATGAAACTCATAAAAAAACGAATTGCTATATGAGTTAATTTTCCATTTTTGGTCCTACTTTATATTAAGTGTCCCTAATACCTGTGTACTTCCATAGTAACTAGATGTGTATGTAGTATGTAACCACA
>JAUCMR010000028.1:19666467-19677051 GCA_032357425.1 Enteromius argenteus | reverse complement strand
GCTTTGAAGTGACGCTAAAGGGAGCGAGGATATATCATTTCACTTGCTTCCATTCCTCCATCCTCGCGTCTTTTCCCTGTGTCCTTCCCTCGCATCCTGAAGAGGTGGAGCTAAGACACGAGGAAAGGAAACGAGGATGCACAAATAAGAAATGAGAAGCACCCGATGTATCATTCTCTGTTGACCCATATTACAATTTTTTTGTCAATAGATATTTCAGTTTGATCGCATTACAAGACCTCAGTGTTCTCAGATATTTCATTGAGGAAACATGCTTTTGAAAACACATCTATGTTGGTCTTCTGCCCATTGATTTTCATCCATTTGCTTGTCCTCAGTAGAGCATTACTAATGCCTGCTGGACACAATTCAGCTGTTTGTCCCACAGCAGCAACAAAAAATGCTACAGTTCTCAGACATTCATCATAATACACTCGCACTGGTTACCACACTACCTGAAACGATTTATTATAGAAGTTGGATTAAAGTCAAGGACATCGTGCTGCTTGTGTATTGTAAATATTGCTGCCTGAAGCTGGAAAATGGCTCTTTATACTGAAATATAGGCATAGTGACAAAAGTAGAAGAATAAAGTTTGCAACACTATAAAGTCTACTGTATCATATCTGACATGCTAATGTGTAAGGCCTCTAAATTATCAACATGATCAAAACAATCTATAGGACTTCTGTCAGCTTTTGATAGTCAATGATTCTTTTCAAGAAAAAATTTAGAAATTTTTCAAATACAAATGTGTTATACATATTAAACTTTTAAATTAAGCGATTTTGCTTTTTTTCATGTAGATAAACTGGGCATAGCTTTAAAAAATGTCAGGTGGTGCAACTGTGATTTATCTTAAAATTAATTAATTTCCTTACATGCATATTTTTTTTTGTTCTCAGTAATTGAAGTGTTTAGAAACAAAGTATTTACAGTTTTTTATAATAATCTGATGTTTTGTTTTAAAAATTATAGAATTGAAAAATATGTAAATGCTTAATGTTGTTTAAACAACAACAACAAATAAATAAATACTAAATAAAAACTAAAAATTAATTATTGTCAACTTAAAAAAAATATACATTTATTTTAAGATAAATCACAGTTGCACCACCTGATATTCTTTTATTTTAAGTTAAAATAAGTTACATTTTTAATCTTTGCAATAGGTATTATTATTTTTGTCTCTGTCGAAAATCCTTATAATCCTTATAATTCATGTAATGCTTATTGATCCTTTTAGCTAGTAAAATTCTTTTTAGTATAATTGAAAAAAAATGTCCTCCTTCAGGCCATCATTCTTTTTTTATTATTTATTTATTTATGTATTTGCTGTGAAATCTTTAATGATTATTAATGTAAGAATAACATTTCTTTGATATGATTAGTAATATTTCAAGATTTACTGGACAAAGCAACTTAAGTTTACTTTAATAATTATGCTTTTTTTTTTCAATAAAACTGCTTAAAAAATAGAGATTGTGTTCTTGGACACAGGACTCGGAATGCAACTATGAAATAACTCAGACTCAGACAGAATCTGGTGGACTTGTACTTGGGCTTGACAAAGACATTTTACTCTGAAAATAGTTCCCAAATGAATCCATAAAACATTAAAGATAATTAGCTACAATATAAAATTAAGATAAAAAGTAGTTAACAAAGACTGAACTAGTCAAAGAATAAGACTTGACTTGGACCCAACACTAATAATGTAAAAATATCAACTTATGTAGCACACTATAGGGGCTCAGCAGGGCATTTTTATTTATATTGTGATTCAAGTTTGTATTGTGCATGGATTTCAAATTTGTACTTTTGCATTTTAAGTCTTTGCCAAACGAAAGCACTAGATGGTGCCTGTATTCTTTAAAAGTGGTGTGTGTGTGTGTGTGATGTTGTGGAAGCTGCACACTGAGTGTGCTGCTGATATAGAAATGCTGTACGCTGCAGCCGGGCTCCCCTGCTGGAGCGGTGTGTGTGAGGGCCAGACGCTGCTGTCAGCACTCACAGCTGACACACACAAGCCTCAAACTCTACCTGCTGAGAGGAACCACTAGTCAAAATAAAAACCTTTAGTTGAGACATGTTCCTCTGCAATAAATGGACAAGAAAAGGCCTCTATGAAAGCAAGCAATCTTGTATATTAGTATTGTGTCATGGGCAAGTCCTGCTGTTGAACTTGCTCTGTTGGTAATGTACTGTAACAAAATAATTTGTCAGATTATTCAGCATAAATGTTCCGGCATTAATCTGTGCCTCTGTAATGTAACTGATATTAAATGCCTATAACCTATGTGTAATAAAATAAAGGAAACGATTATTAATATACAGTAGACCCAATATACTGTATAAGAACCAAACCATACTATGTAAGGTAATCTCACAAAAGAAAAAAGCCCAGATTGTATTTCACCTTCAAATCAAAAGAAAGAAATACAAAAATAAATATAGCTTATTTTATGACCGTTAATTGGACACCAAAATAAGTACATTTAAGTAAAATTGTACTTTTATGCACATGGGCACTTTCTTTCTTTCTTTCTTTCTTTCTTTCTAAAAAAATCATAAGGAAATTGTGCTTAGCTTTAATATAAAAAAGGCAACTCTTAACAGTAAGGTTTCATAATTAACATTAATTATTCTCTATTGTTTCACATATACTTTAAATGAACTATACTATGGATGCATTTATGTTAAAATATATATATATATATATATATATATATATATATAGACGTACATACATACATACACATTTTATCCCTCAAAAAAAAACAAAAAAACTAAATGATACAAATATATATATATATACGAATATATATATGGTAACATTTACTTATTTTTTAGAGGGATGAAATGTACCCTAAATATATTGACAGATTAGATAAGATTCCCCTGTATGCGTTCATACATACAGAAAATGATATAGAAGCGTTAAAATCATCAAGTGTATGATTGTGTGGTTCTAGACATCAAATTAATGTTAATTAAGGGATGACGAGGTATATACTCTATAATGGCATGCAAGCATAATTAATTATGAGATTAGAATGGGATCACCAAATGAAGATGTATATAGACACGGTTGTTGTTCTGTCAAGTGTGCTTTTTGGGTCATATAAAGCATCTTCAAGTCATGAGGCGCTCAACAGCGTGTTTAAAAGTCACCATAACACCCCTGTCACACGAAATGTTAGCATTTCACAGAGCCGGGTAGTTAGACGGGAAAGTAAAGGGCAAAGATATGTCACTTTCAATCCGAATATGAGGCATCACTTCTTTTGTTTTTTTCCTTCACAGTGTTTTCCATCGCCTTACCCCACAAACGGCAAAATGCCAAAGGCCGCTGAGTGAGAGTGCTTGGCTCCTCGAGCTTTAGCCGCCCAACCCCTCCGTTCTCCTAGCCTTTTTTATTTATCTGATCCGCCTTGGTTGTTTAGACCCAATTAAGGGGCTAATTGTGGAGATCAGGGAGGATTGCATTGTTGTAAAAGTACAGAGCGCATGGCTAATTGCCGCAGCAGCTGCCAGTGTTTATGAAAAGCCGAGCGGTTCTGCGGTTCTCTCGGAGGAGAGCAAGCTCTCATCCTCCTTCTGATGTGGTGTAGAGAGCCAGGTGAGGGGCGAGCAGTCGCCACGGTGTGCATTGCGGGGCGGAACGGAATGGAAGCTGCAGAAATAATTACCACCAGCGAGGGCTTCTCTTTCTCTTATCTTGGGCTCTCGCTCCCCACGGCAGGCAGAACCTTGAGGATGACACCAAGCATGTGGTGGGACTCGGCGATATGGAATGAGTCCAGGATACAGATCCGCTGCCAGCTTTTATCTAAATGATCGCACACTCGTCTGTGCCAGGTGTTTTGGGTGGGAGTATGTGAAATAAGGCACGCATTTTTGAGTCACCACCGAGGCTGTTGTCAAGTGATGCTACTGGCTCCCATAGCAGATGGGTTTTGCAAAGTAAACTTTAGGAACGTCGTTCTGCATGGCTGCAGCTCGTTTTGGATGGTGCTTGGATACCATCATGACTCTTCTCAAAGCAGAACATGATATAATGAGCTGACACCTCTTTTGACAGTGTCATTCTTTTGGCATTACACCATTTCCTTTGCTATGCTGTGACAGTGATGCGCTTATGATTTCTAGATTTTTTTGCAACATACTTTGACATTGCAACTTTCTATTGACATTACCGCAATTTCTGCCATTACAACAAATTTGTAGAATTTTGACTCACATTTGACATTGCATTACATTTATGAGATTGCAAGATTCTTTTGAAGATACGATAGATCTTTTTTGGATTATTAGTTTACTAGTTTATTTGCCATGACGTTCTTCTAATATGAAGAAAATTCATTAGCATTGCAACTTTGTTTGATATTTGAACATTCTTCAGGACAATCTTTGGTGTTTTCAAGACTTATAATGCAAAACACTGCAACATTAATAACATTAATTTGAATTAATATACCATTTTTGCATAATGACAGTATTTTGACTTAGTTTAATTATTAAAAAAAAAATAAAAATAATTTTTAATTTTTATTTTGACACAACATTCTTTTGTTACTGTGATATTATTTTGACCTATTACAGTGTTCTTATGGCATGGCAACATTCTTCTGACATAAAATAAATAACATTACAACATTCTTGATATTATATTAATCATAAATTATAACATTCTTTTAACACTGCGATATTCATGGCAACAACAATTTTTGTATTTTTGTAGCATTTTTGTAGTAATAATTTACTAAATCTTCAATATTATTATGGTTTGGCAACATTAATTTTTGGCATGAGTACATATACACATACATATACAACAAAATTACTTTAAAATATGTTTTGGATATGTTTGGAACATTTTTTGAAAAAAATAAAATAAAAAATATATATATTGCACCATTATAATATTTCATTACAGTATTTTAACATTCACATTTGACATTTTTTGCAATTGCAACTCTTTCATGACATTACATCATTCTTTCAACATTTCAACATTCTTATGACATGGCAAAAAGTCATCAAGGTTTGAAATGGGTCACCACCAGTCAGACAAGACATGTCAAGTCACCTTTATTTATATAGCACTTTATACAATAAACACTGAGTCAAAGCAGCTTTACAGTGTACAGGAAATTGAGTATCAATTTAAACAAAATTCAGTTCTGCTGCTCTAAAGACAGCACAATAGTAAACAGTTATAACAGCCCATTATTCAGTAAAAGTCAGTTCATTGTTGATTCAGTGATGTCATCCTCCAGCTCATTTAATTTCTCTTCCAAGAGCATCAAAGAGCATTGTGGGTAATTAGGCAGTCATGGTGGTCTTCTACATGCAACATTTTAGTTCTCCTTAATTAGTGAGCAGGAAGATCACGCTTTCTACTCGAGAATCTCTGCTGTGGATCTCAGTCGTGCTTTCTGCATCTCTTCTCCTCCCAGGGAGGCCCAACCTGCCCGACTGCCCCATCGCTCCTGCTCTCTCATTAATCTGTCCACAGGAACGTCCGGCTGCGCGGCAGCTTGACTGCTCATTTATTCTGTTTAGAATAGCGACGCCGGTGATAAATGTCCCGCAGAGCGCACATGTGCTAAAATATTCATAAATTGGAACTCTTAATTTGCGAAGGTGGAAAACCAATAAATTTCAAGAGTGGTGACAAGTCATGTTATATTTATATTAATATGCAGGCCATGGGTGAGACATTGAGATTAATACGCCGTGTGCTTGCTATTAACCAATAGTCATTTCCTCTTTGCGAAATTAGCACGACGACTGATGTGCGAGGAGACAATCATTTGTTTGATGCTTTGATGTGGTTTCAGAAACAGAAACAGAAACAGACCCAAATTTGAGAATTGCTGCCATTAATTGACAGGCCTATTAAAGGGAGGAATGTGGACCACCAAAAATCATAATGCCAAATCCGAAATCAAGCTTCTCTGATTAAAGACAATGTGCACAGCTGTTTTATATCCCTTCCATATCCTTTTATTCTTTGAATGCAAAAAGATCCGTATACACACCCTTTAGCGTTATGAAAAGTTATTATCTTTGAATAAATCCTGCCATTTCTCTCTGCTCAGAAACCAGATGGCAGTGAAGACAGATTACTTTTGAAGTTACATTTACTATTCCACAACCCAAAGTCTACAGTGCATTGTTCTGTTTTGCCAACAAAACTTCACTGTGTCACTGTGTGGATTCTTTGCAGGTGAGCAGAGGGTGGCAGCTGCTCCCTGCAGTGTTTTCCTGCTCGGGTCAGTCTCTCCTGGGGAAGCAATGACAGAAACTAGGCCAGATGGTGCGGGAGAGAGAGGCAGAGTGGGCCGCTCTCAACCTGACCAACTGCACTGCTTTCAAGGTGAGTGAAAACACTTCCTGCAGGAGAGAAAAATCACAAGTGAGATCTCTAAAATATCTCAGTCAACTCAGACAGCACTGAAATGGAGAGATTCATTTCCTCAAGAGTCTTCTTTAGAGTTTTAGTTTTTGACATTGTATATATAGTCTGCAGAGATGTCAATATAAAACAAAACCTTATTGAATTCTTCTAAGACTGCTATAAATGGTATCCTTATTGTTACCTTGAAGAATTATTGGTAACACTTTCTATTAAGCCCATATTTATAATACATTAATAGGTTATATCTTCTCAAAAATAATCCTAACAATAATAATACACAATCTACTTCATTTATAATGGACTACATCATCAATTGACATTAAGAACGCAAAGTATCTCACTACATCTTGTGAGTGCATTTAATATTGATGTCTCCTTAGTCTACTGACTATGAGCGACTGCATGTCAACTACCTCTCAGAGTATTTATAAATGTAGAGTTACTTATGAACAGCTGTCTAAATAATCAAACTGATATTATAATAAAAATTATTTCAAAGCAAATGTGTCATATTACATTATCATCTGATCTGATCTTATGTTTGCCTGAGAAAATAATAATAATAATTGTTATTATTACTTATAAGTGGTCTTTGTCTGCTTTAAAGGGTTAGTTCAACCAAAAATGAAAATTCTGTCATTTCTGTCATTCTGTCAATTACTCACCCTCATGTCGTTCCAAACCCGTAAACATGCTTTGGAAGACTGAAACAGAAGAGAAGAAGCACTGATTATCCACTGATATCACATAGACTATTTTATCGATGTCCTTACTATGTTTCTGGTCCTTGAACATGTCAGTTGCATTGCTGTCTATGGAGGCTCAGAGAGCTCTCAGATTTCATCAAAAAGATCCTAGTTTGTGTTCTGAAGATAAATGCCGGGCTTACAGGTTTGGATCGACATGAGAGTGAGTAATTACAGAATTTTCATTTTTGGGTGAATTATCCCTTTAATGTTGATGATATCTTAATATTTCCATGCCTTATATTCATATACAGCAGATTAGAGCTTTATTAAGACAGACCCTGTTTCCGCACCTTTTTCAGGGGAATAATTTTTTTTCATTGTCTTTATTATGTAAGACTAATTCCATTAGTTCTAGCAAACAGCACAGCACAACTTATCTCAAATTTCTTTCTCCTCTTGTCATCTGTAACTTTCTTCTCTGTTGCGGCTTTGATCTAAAATTGGCCTCTGTAGAAGACTTGTGTACAGTAATTTTCATATGGGCTTTGAACATATTGAAAGGGCTCATGGCTGCCGTCGCTTTTATCCTCTGATTCCTTTTCCCTGGGAAACGATGAGCATATGGCAAACACCCTCACTGGATTCTCAGACAACGGGAGGGACCGTATTTGGATTCCTGCATCCTGTCATCGGCGAATCCCAGGGTGCTACCCAAACCCTCCCTCCCGCGCACATGCAGCACAAACACACCGTCTCCTCCAGACTTTGAAATGCGCTCGGCATTTGTCTGACATCCTTAAACTGGAACACAATGCTCTAACCTCTCTTGCATCTTACCTTATTTTTACCTGGATTTACTTGCTTTTGATTGCGCCTATTTTGAAAAGTTAAAACTGGTAAAGCATATGAATTCTTCAGTTACTCAAGTGTAAATTTAAGACATTCAATGCACTGTAAAAAAAAAAGAAAAGAAAAAAAAATACATATAGTATATACTAATATATAGAAGGTGCACAGAGTCATTCACACAAACACAAAACACCATAATGGTAACACAAATCACACTTAAATAATGCAATAAACACTCATCAAACAACAGAAGATGTAACATAAAGCCCAAATGTACATAAGCAAAAAATAAATAAATAAATGAATAAACAAATAATTTTAATTAATTCATTTACATTTATTTAATTTATTTTTAACTGTGGAGTGTCACATAGGGAATTCTGGGAATATCATTTTACAGTTTTTGACTGTAAAGTATACATTGATTTGTTCTATTTACTTCCAAAAACTGTACAATTAACAGCATGTTACTGTAAAATTACATTAAATGTCTGGTTAGATGTTTTTGTCAGTTTTTTCCCTGCATTGTACGGGAACTTTCTGTTCACCTGTGAACTACCGTTTATTTTATTTTTTTAAAAATTACACTTATTTTTTATAGCGTGAAATTTAAGCCATTATTTACTGAAAATCTTCTAAAAATCTCATTCGCACCTATATTCAAATTGAAGTTTTACATCATGTTTGCTTTTAATTTTTTTCTTTTATGTACCTTTTTGAAGCTTGACGGATGTGATTTGGAAAAATAAATCATTATTTCATTATTTAGTCAACTATTCCTTTTAACACGACTTTAAGTGAGATGCACAACCGAATAGGAAAAATAGCGTATAATCACTTTTGATTTATTCTACATTTATCCTTTTTGTTTGCTAATGCAGGGGAATTAAGGCACAGCAATAATGATCAACGTGTCTTTCAAATGATAAATGAGCACACTTGATTTGAGAGCCACTTGACACCATTGTCACCTGTGAAGGAGAGAGTACACATATAAAAGCCTTTCCGGTCTCGTAAAATAATAGATTTGACAAACTCAGCATTTGTTGCGAGGCCGTCAGTGTAATTTATTATACTAATTGGAGGATCTCCCTTTTTTTCTTTTGTAATTAATGTCAAGAATGTCTGTTTAATATGGGGCAATCACAGTAATTGGCATTGCTTAAAGAAGGAAAGAGATCAAAGCTTAATTTGCTCAAGTGAGAACACTGAATTGCTGGACTCCTTATATTTAATTGGCCAACTTTTGTGTGTGTTTATTATTAGCGGTGTTTGCTAAGGCAAGCATCACTATAACTATTGCTCTGGGACACAAATGGCCATTTGTTGAAGAGCACACAGCAATCAATTTGAAGAATCCCTGCTTGAAAGGAGTTTACAGGAGAGGTGTGCTGTAAATGATCAGGAATTATGGGTTTTGCCAAACTGTTGTCAAAATGGGCATAAAAATCCCAGAGACCTACAACAAGGAAAGGGACTTCAGCCATATAGAATATAAAATATTATAGAGACTCAGGGCTCATTTAACTTTAGTTAAGTAAAGTTTAAGTAAAGTTTAAGTAACCAACCAACACCCATATATATATGAATGTGGTGTCATATTGTTCAGAAAAGATAAGGCTTTGAAAATCAATTATAATTTTTTCTATTTTGAATATTTCTGTGATTTTTGGCAAAACGTTTTTTTCCACGTTTCTGACCCTTGAACACCTTGCTGTGAGAGAGTTGCACAGGTAAGCACTTGCATAATCATAAGAAAATGTAAAAATCTAGTTTTACATCACAGTTTGTTTCTCTAGGGTTCTCAGCGGTATTACATTAAGTGTCTTTATGCCATTTATAGCAATACGAACAGATCTAATTAAAACGCACATATCTAATCTAATTTAGAATCAAATTAGAGTAAAGATTGCTATGCCGTCCGCATGGACTGCATTTGTTTATTGACAGCATTTTCTGATGTTTTCTACAAGGTAAAACAATTACGTCTTCAGTGCAAGCACCATGCATTAAGCATCTCCAAGGATGTGTATCTCGTTCTTTCATCATAAAGATAATACATGTACCGCTCAAGCTCAGAAACTTGCAATTACCATAGATTATCACCAACACAGCGGTTTGAAGTAATTATAACAGGTCCCACATCGTCCATATAATCACCTCCCAATTTGAGCCTGTTTAGAATAGTTTTCTGCAAACACGCATTAAATGGTGCCTGTAGCTCTCCCTTGGAGGCTTATCACCGAGCTGGGAAGAACACTCAGCCAGACTTTTATTACAAATCGCCATGCTGCCTGCCGTAATCTTTCAGGATATCAGTGTAAGCTTTCAAGCACAGTGGAGGGCAAGATGATGCCAGCTCTTGTTAATGTATTATTGGCAATTAGCTGGAATTAGTTTTAGAGGATTCAAAAGGAGACAGAGTACAGTACAATATATAATCTCAATGAAAATATGATCATGTTCTAGAACTAGAGCACATAGAAAAAGAAAATTGGTTAGTATTACTATAGAAATAAGTTTGCAGCCATCTTTAGAATTTTATCTTTTATTTTTCCCATAAGATCAGGGGTGGCTATTTGCTATTTGTTTCTCAGCCTGTATCCAGATCAGATGGTG
>JAUCMR010000028.1:19642921-19666367 GCA_032357425.1 Enteromius argenteus | reverse complement strand
TCGATATTATATACACTAACAAATCACACGTCAACCTATTTTAAAGCTTTTATACATTTACATCACTTTCAAAGTTTATATCTAAGTTTTTCCGTTTTTACTAACAAAATCTGCATTCAAAATAACAAAATACATCTTATAAAGGGATCGGTACTCACCAAGAAGAAATATAAATGAGAGGAAAAAAAGAATATAAAACGGTTTCTCCCAGGGAACGAATATTAATCACGGCCCTTGTTATAACGTCTCTTCCTGATTTGAGCTTTGACAATCAAAAATCTGTGTTTTAACTTGTCGATAATCTTCTCTCGTTCAAGTTCATTCGCATTCTCTGCTCGTGCGCTACTCTTTTCTTATTATTATTATTTATAAAGCAATCTTTCTGCATGTTTGTCTTTCTTTTCTAAATATTATAAAAATAATAATTAGATAAAATTTTTAATTAAATATTTGTGACCTAGATTAATGATCTGGGTTACACTTGCTTAGTTGGGGGCACCTAATTTCTAGTGATTATCATTGTTTTGATTACAAAGACCACCTTGATAAATTTGATAAATAGTTTAATCTCATCATTATACATTACCATCACCCTATTCTCCTATTTGATAATGTTCAGTGCTTTTCTACAATCTGTATTGTTAAAAGCACTATATAAATAAAAGTGACTGATTGATTGATTGATTGATCCTGGAAGTGAACTAATTAGTGAGCTAACTCTGTACTCTAACCGAGGAAATCGTTCTACCTGGTCTCATGGAATAAATGTACCTGGGTGCACTTTTTAGTGAGACACGAAATACGTACCAACAAGTACATATCACTGCAGTTTCCAAAAGAAATGTACACTAGATGCAGTAAAACTCTGACACCTTTTATTCATTTTCACACAAATGTACAGTGTTTCGATTATTAAAGCGTAATTATTAAAGCACAATTACTTCAAATGGTTTTGACTTAATATTCTGGGAGATTTGAAAATGTCTCGGTTACGTATGTAACCCTCGTTCCCTGATGGAGGGACGGAAACATTATGACGTGATGACAGACTGGGGTCCGTACTCTGTGGTCACGACATAACTCGTAGTGACTGACAGATAGGGAACTGATGCTTTTGAATGATCAGCTTCATATCTATGGATTTTCATAGACAGTAGGTTTGTTTGGTAGCTCACAGAGTACAGAGATGTACTTGAGAGGCGACAAATGCATCAAAAAATGCCTGTTTATATCAGTTTTGCCTTTGTTAACACTATCACGTAGATTTAGGGTTGGATAGGGCATATTTCCAACATGGCAGAGCATTAATGTTTAGCAACAGTCCACAGATATTTGAATTCGGAACCGTCGCAGTATGTACCTATATCAATGTAATAAAATGAGTCAGGGTTCACATATTAAACCTGTGTTTTAGCGCCACCCAGTGGACATTTCTCTTTGAAACTGCGATGAAACGTGCAGTGAGGCACGTGAAAACGATGTTGCATAAAAAGTGCACAGAGGTACATATTTTTATTTTTTTTAAATTTAACAAAGAGGTTGAAGCCAGGCATCCAACAAAGTGTCCTTTCAGCAGTGTAAAAGTAAAAAACAAGTAACATCAAAAAGTAAGCTTTTTATGTTATTCTGTGAATTATGAAATTATGAAAAATATTTATTATGATGACAATCAAATTTCTTTACTTAAAACAAACAAAATATGACGAGAGGAAGAAAACATACCTTAAAAATTGTATCAATGATTAAGGAAAAGTAAATGTGACATAATGTAATACTGACTACATTTAAAGAATATGTGATGTTTTTAAAGAAACGGTCTTTATGTTAATTTATGAAAAAAACAGGCTGACATAGAAGAGAGAGCTTTAAACACTTGTCACTTTACTCTGTCATGTCTGGTTAGGACACTAAAAGTGTCTGGTTAGTGCGACTAAATTAAACATCAAATATATTCAGATGGCCTGTGATTGTGCAACATTTTCACTTTCAGTGTGAACCGACACTTTCCGCTTTGATGGAAGCTTGTCACAAGCACATCATGGATGATGATGGAGAGGACCAGTGTTGATTTTTTAATTTTTTTTTTGTGGATTCTGTAATTCCACACTAGTTGTTGTCTCTCCTCCACCCACTCGGAGCAGCTGTTGAGTTATTTATATCTGAAGCTGCTGCAAATAGACTGGTAATTAGAGGAGCACTGTTGAACAGATACTGCAATAGCAGGGAGGCTCTGAGAGGGACATGGCCCACAATGCCCCTCTCTCCCTCCCGCCCACCATCCCTCTCAGGGCCGGGAACAAGTGGGAGATAAACCAGAACTTGACTTCACTGAATAATTGAAGCCGTTTTTTACAAGAGCAACAGCCCGCTATCTGACCTCATAAAGAAGCACAAGAGACTATCAGAGCCTTGCAGGAAGTGAGGGAGAGGCACAAATAACATAATGTTTACATTTTGGTAGACAAGATACACAATGATGATTGCTTCTCTTTCTTAAAGTTGTGTTTGGGGGTTATAGTTCTTTTATAACATTATTCTTGGAAAGATTATATTGAATTTATATTGTCTGATAGCATATGAGCTGCAGTGTTGTAAGTTATGAAGCACCATAACCCATTTTAGAGGTGGAGAATATGTAGGGGAGAGGGTTAGTTTTTACACAAATAATGGCTATCACTATTGCATTTTAAGTGAAAACTCCAGCAGTTTAATAGCTCCATTATCTTTTAAACAAACATTATATATATAAATATATATATATTGCTGTAGCTGTTTGAGTAACACATAAACACAGTAAAAATCAGAGGTGAAAATAATAAGTAATAATGAAGGTAAATGTAAATGTTGTTAAGTCACATTTGGGGGAAAAATACCTTGTGTTTTATTTGCATAAATAAATAAATAACCATGCCATTTATTTAAAGCACTTTTTATATTTATCACAGTTTCTGGTTTAAACTTGTTTTGTTTATTTTGTCTAAAAGCAAATAAAACTCCCCATAGAGAGTAAAAATAAATAAATAAATAAAAGAAAAAATACAATAAACCATTTTATTTAAACAGTATTTTGCTTAACACAAATAGTGTTAAAAACTCATACTTAATTTAAAGAGACATCACAATAAACATCTTTGGAATTTGCCTTTGTTTATAGTGAGAGCATGAAACCTAAACTAAACAATTATTAGCATTTTTATTGTACTTGAAAATTCTACTTTTTAATATTTAATTTCTTTAACAAACACATGAAATAAGTTGAATTACATTAAGTAACATTTAAGTATGGTATGGTGCACATTACAAATAACATTCATTTATTCATTCATTCACTCACTCACTCACTTACTCACTAATTTATTTATTTATTTTCTTTTCCATTGGGAGAATAAATTAATGAATAAATACAGTGAATGAATGAGTGAGTGAATTAATGAATGGATTAATAAATGGATGGATGAATGAATGAGTGAGACAAATGAGTGTAGTTGGTTCAAAATACCATTGTTTTCGGTGTATACTGTATTGAAATGTTATATAATTTAATAACTAAACTCTCTTATGAAAACAATGTTTTGATGTTGTAACCCTCTCATCTGTATTTCAAAAATTACAATCTTTTGACAGTCAGTTGTGACAGCTCAGTGCCTGGTCTTCCACACATTTTTACGTTACTACACCATGGTACAGGTTAGCATAGCAACATTATTTATTTGCAATAATATATATATATATATATATATATAGGCTCAACAAAATAGGTGACGCACAAAATTGTCTTCTGTAAAACAGTTTCAGTTGCGTTTTCCCTCCTCCTTGAAATGATAGAGAAGAGGGGCGGAAAACTGCTCCCATTGTGGGACTTAGGGTCCCAGGTGAGCCCTGATGCTTCATGCTAATTTCCAACTTTCAAAGCTTGTAAACTTTATCTAATTATACACAAGAACACACTACTGCGCCCAGGTTTTGGCAGGTTGCGGCTTTAATTTATGAAAAACAAATCTGAAATATGCAGATGTCTTTTGTTTGAAGCAGATGTTTAGTTCTGTTTGCCAGAATTCAATCAGCGGTCTCGTGGGGGTCCTGCATGCGATACATGTCCAAGAGGCTGTTTGAAGTCTGACGGGGACACGGTGACGAGACTCAGCCGCCCATGTTCACCCCGGCTTGCAGACGCAGCCTGCAGCGGCTTTTCGACTTGCTTTAACATTGCTTTCAAGGAACTGTTATGGAAAAGCAAGCCAATCCAATAACGATTGGATATCTTATCCAGCTATTTGTACCAGAGTAAAACCATTGAAGCCTCAGATGAAATTCAGATGACCCCCCCCCCCCAATCTGATTCTGCAGATGAGATATTTTCCATCATCGCTTATGCAGCAAAACAGACCTTTACGCAGAAGCGGAAGAAGGATTTATTCCCGACTGGAACTTTTTGTGTCTCTGCCATGATGTGTTTACATCAGATGTGTTCCGACAAACACTGTCAGCTGCATTCATTTTTAATTAATGGGGCTCATTAAATGATGGGTTCGAAAAACGCAGCAATTATCATTTATCTTGATATATTATTTACAAGGTCTCATTCTCCTGACTGGGGAGGTAAATGTGCGGCAGGGGAATTCTGGGAGGTTACAGGAGGTTGGAGAGCAGGCCGTTGGGATTTTGAAGCACCTGGCATCAGAGAGAAAGAGAAAAGAAAAAGCAGCATTTGACTTCTAAGCGGAGAACCAAGGACCATTGTTCAGAAGCTTGTTGTTTCACTTCTTAATGAAGCTACAGGAGGATATTAATGAGCAGTCTCTTCTAAACCCAGAACTCATCAATTATTTACCTTTTCTTTACTCTCATCAGTTTGTTTTATTCGTCTGTTTCTTCCATTTGGCTTCTCCATTCATCTCTTCGTCTCTTCAACAGATGGGTGCCGGTCTGAATTTCCGTCTAGCTTTGGTTGTTCTTTCATCTTGGGCCTTTGAGTGTTACCTAGCCTATTGTCAGCGGGACAGCGGAAAAACAAAAGCTAGAAACGCAATATGACAGATTCACACTTTTATTGGATGTTCATTGGAAGAGGAGAGCTGGGAATGCAGAGAGTTACGATGCGGAGACTTGGCTTTTACTGTACAGTATGTTGGATGGTAAAATCTTAGCCATCATGTCCCTACTGAGATGAAGATGGAAACCATCGCTCAGCATCTCAACATCTTGTCTTTATATATACACAATAAATATACACAGTATACACACATATATTATATAAACAAAAATGTTTATTTTGAATTTTTGGATTATTCACAATTAATCATTGCCCAGTACTGCTCTAAATACATACAATTCTTACAGTTTAGAGGCTGCCAATCTTAGTTTATCTATCTCTAAAATGTATATTTGCTATTGTATTTTGCAATACTTTTGATCAGGTATGCGACATGAGAACCAATAGCATTTGGATAACAAGCTTGAAATGCTGCCATTTATATGTCTTATTTTGAAAAAAGCATTGTTATTGAGCTGAATTGAATCCACACTGAACTGACTCAAGCTGAACAACAACACTTGTCTTCAGTAGATCTGCATATTGCATTGAATTTGTCTGATAATAAATCAATTTTACACGGTTACTAAACCAATACTCAAGTGACTCAACCTGAATAGTGTCAATATCGTTTTGCAACAGCTACTTTCATAACAGCTAAATTTTTTTAAAAAGTTTGCATCACAAATGGTGTTACATTCCTATGAAGCTACTTTAAACCTCTATTGTATAAAGCCTTGTAAAAATAAAGATAACTTGGAAAATCACAATTTCGACACATATGCGTAAGAAGGAGAAAATAATCTCAACTTTCTACTGACAGTCTATTTATCTTAAATATATCTTGGGAATAAGGTGATCTATATTTAGCAAAAAGGGTCAATCTTAATCTGAAAACAGATGGATCCTTCATCATAGTTTGTCTTCGTAATCTTTGAGCTTTCCTTGTGTTTATTGTTCATGGAACTTCTTTGTGGACTCATATATGCGACCCTCGATGTCATGCTCATTATATAACAGCTGCACATCAGTCATAACACTGTCATTGCCATGGAATTGCAATTAACTCCTTCAATATTGTCTTCTCTCGCCCCTGGACTTCAGCTATAAGTAGATTTTGTCCCTGTCCCTGCTTTCCTTCACTGTGTCTTGGCTTGGAACTTTTCCCCTTTTGTAGATTCATGACAGATGCCTAATTGAATGATGAATGTTCCTTTATTACGCAGTAATTGAAGCACCACATCTGTGATTGGCTGTGGGGGCTGCGGCTGCTCTTTGATTGGTCGGGGTTCAGCGTGGCTGGCAGCTACAGCCCACTATCCATCTGTCTGCACATCCTCAGACCTTATTCTCACCTCACAGATCTATCGAGACGGTGGGGGCTGCTCAGCGAATCATAATAAATTATGCAAACGAGGCCTTCAGCTGACAATACGAATGCGACGGTATTGTTCGGGGCCTGCTCGTCTCATCTTGACCCGACCCTGCCTGATGTGGCCCTGTCCTGTTCTCCTACTCTTCTTCTACTCGCCTGCCTGACCTGACAAGCCTGCGATGAAGATTAATGACCCCACCCTGACTGACAGCGGTGGGAATTGAAGGGCAAAGGAGGTCGTTTATCATCCGGTGACAGGTGCCATTCAGTCCCGCAGCCGGCCCGGCTACCGACCACATGCTTGTTCTCTTTTCTGTTTTGTTTCTCCTTTCCTTTTCCCCCCGCCTCGCTCTCCTTCCTCAATGCGAGCTAAACTCAAGGCCTTAATAACTCACCCAGATTTAAAACTCATTCTATGGAGCGAGCCTGACATGAAAATAAGAAAATCAATCCTGCATGTGTGCTGTGCTGCTACTTGCTGACTCCAAGGCACTCAGCTTTAATTTGGATCGGGAAGCTAAGGGCCAGCGCAGGAAGACATTTACAAAGCATCATCCATTATAATTTACCAATAACGCCAACTTTGGGGATCATTACTGCCCGAGCATTAATGATTAATTTTTTCATCTGCAGAGTAGTTCCCTCTGGGTTCCACTCTTAGCATGTGAGGAATGCTTCTTGGAAATGCACCCCATCCATATCAGCTCTGCTTAAGCCGCCTCTCCTTGTTCATGATGTCTTATGTCTTCCTAGCAAAACTCTAAAGATGTTGCACCTGTTTTACACCGGAATTGATCAGTTTTAACCAGTAGTTCACAGCTGGTCTACTTGTGATCTCAAGTGGTTTTCACAGATTATACATTGGACATGCAGTAGTCATTGTTTTTAATACAAGAAATGTTGGAATTAAAGTCAGTGACAATCTGATCATGTGAAATGAATCACGTTTAAATTTAGGGAACAAAGTTTGTATTAAAAACTGAAAGTTTGCGTTTATGAAAAGTTTTGTAACAAGCCCCGTTCAACAGGGATACACAAAAATGACAAACAATACTGTAATATTCATGCCAGGCCAGTAGTTGGCGATCTTGCTATGCATCTGCACACATATGAATTGTTATAGGCTGAACACATAATGCGCATGACATCACAAATTCACATATTTACAAAGCAACACAGTCTCGTCCAACTCGTCACATTTTGACACTTGATCAAGACCCTTTTGCGTCACTCAAGGTACCCTTTATAGTCACTTTTCGACGTGAAGTGTCCTCCGTTGTTTGGCATAATGTAATGGTTTGCATGCATATTTAAATATATCATTTTTTTTTTTTACTTTTATTGGAGCACCAAACCCCACCCCTACCCTAAACCTACCCACCTCTGAACAATATAAAACACACACAGGCAAATGCAGTCACAGGTATTTATTGCACAAACTAATCAGAAACAAGCAGTATAAATACATTACAAACAAGTCGTGTCACATTACAAGTCTTCTGAAGCCATTCGAAGCCATTCTTTATGCGAAGAAGAGAGTAAAACACAAGGTTTTAATCACTAAAAATGATACCGCTCCATTAAAGCACTCACATCTCATTCAGAAAACAAGCTACCATCCCGTAGTGGTCACGAGATACACAAGAGCCAATAGTATTTCACAACCAACGTTGATGTAAGGATTCTTGAAGCAGCATTTTGCAAATTTTGAAATTGCACGCAGACTGCAGCAGCGCGCAGGAAGCATACAGAAGACGGAGACAGCGAACGCGTCTATTCCTCTCACAAATCAATAGTTTTGCTTCAAAAGACTTGGAATATTAATATTGTTCAAATAAATTATGACGGTGGTTGTATCTGCCTGCTATAATTGTGTTTTATTGACAGATGGTAGGTTTAGGGGCAGGGTTTGGGTTACGTCCTCATAAATGTGTAAATAATATAATTAAAATAAAACTGTTTTGACTGTTTACATTGAAAGATCACACCCCTACATATATGCAATAATGCCAATGTTTTTACCCAATATATCTTTTAATTATAGCGATAAAATAAAAAAAAAATATCACATCGACATATTGACGCTAAGGGTTTCCTATTTAAAACAATGGAGGACCCTTTACGTCGAAAATTGACTAAAAAGGGGTACCTTGAGCTTCAAAAGGCGACGCAAAAGGGTCTTGACCAAGCGTCAAAATGTGACGAGCTGGAGCTGTGTTGTATAAAGAGATAATAATGTTATTGTTAACATGGACTTATTGTTAACAACCCATTTTCAATGTTTGCATTTGCAGGCCCCTAAAACAATATTGTTGCATAAATGGATAGCCAAAACTCTGTTAAAAATGAGAAGGGTTGGGGGGTCATGTATAGTCCTTACTGACTATAAAAATGTCATGTGGTTTAACCATTAAGTAAATAATAAGACGCAATATAATAACACAAGAGCTTAGCTCCATTCATTCCTTAGGATCCAAACAGGGATGAATTTAGAAAACCACCCATTCGTACAAATTCGTACGACCTCACTCGTACAAATTCATATGAGTTTTGCAAAATCGTACGTATTTTATGAGTTGGCAATTCGTATGAATTTGTACGAATGACCTAGACCTAACCCCGCCCCTAAACCTACTCGTCCCTGGGGTTTAGACAAATCGTACAAAATCATACGAGTGAGGTCATACGAATTTGTATGAATTAGCACGGATTTTCCACCTTGGATCGGTCATGAGACTGTGTTGAACCACCAAACACTTCCACGTTTTCTCTATTTAAAGACGTTTATATGAATAGTGACACGAGTAAGTATGGTGACACAAAATAAATGGTGGCAATTTTCTTAGCAGATAAAAAAGATAACTATAATGTATTGCAGAAGAGCACTTCACAGCACTTCGACCTCAGTGCAGTAATATCATCACTTCTAAAAAATCCCCCTCTCCCTCTCACTTCTGTCAATACAATACAACCAAGAAATGTTGATATTTCTGTGCCGAGGAGTTCTCCTCCACCATACATTATAATTTTTTTGTTTGATTTTGCAAAAATTCACACAAAATCACCACCTCATAAAAATTTTCTGTTGTGAGTTTGGAGTGCCTGGTAGTTACATATTTTCCATACTCATGTGTACACACGATTGTACGCATCTTATCCATTATGTTTTTCAAGGTAAAAAAGTAAAGTGTTTTTCTAATAATGAATTATTCATTCGAAAATATAATTAAGTAAATACCTTTATTTATATGAAATCTGATAAGACTCACTGCACTTGACATCTCACTGAGCAAAACAGTCAAGGTAAAGGTATCATATGCATATCGGGCTACATCAGTAAATTAGTTTTATTTGTAACTAATCCAGTGTAGAGTCAATGTTTGATCTTGACACAGGTGATACTCTGATTTTATTTTACTGTGGTATCATTTAGACGTCTACTATATTTCTCTGCAGGAGTCTTCTCCTGTAGCTTTATCTTCAGTATTCTGTCGCAGGCTAATCAATCTCTGCCACATTAGCACTGAGCTGGATTAATGAAGTCACTGCTGCATTCTATCATTTAGCGCCAACCAATAAAGCAAAGAGAGTGTGTCTTTACCTGTCCCACAATGCTCCAGCAATTCTGAATTATTTTATGCACAAGGTTTATTAGTTAATGGAGCTTAATAATTCATGAACGATTAATGGAATCGTACCCAGTAATTAGCATTGTGTTTGAGAAATATGGGTATGCATCTTCATTAAGTATCACAGATAGTCTTTTCATCTTAATTACGGCCTCTCGCTGTCATTTTTCACTTTCTTATTATGCCTTTTTTTGTTTCTAGATACACAAATGGCTATCCCTGAGAAATGTGCTCATTACGGAGAGCTCAGATTCCAAAGCGAAATGCTATTTGAAGGTGTAAGGAATGACTCTGGAGGACGCTCTGAAATGGGCTCTAGCTGCATGCTTGCAGCAGCACTTAACATGATTAAGAATCAAGCCGCAATTCGTATTTTTGGTCTAATATAAATAAATCGTATAATGAAGCCATAAAAGTGCCTCCATTATTTCAGCAGGGGCATGGGATTAATTATCAGCCAAAGCTCCATTGATTGAAGGATCCTGCCATGGTATTTAGTGTAAACCTCCAGACTACATTAAAGAGTCTGCGGTCGTCATTGAGAAATGTGATCCTTTGCTCCCGGCAGGTATTTAAGTGAAAAGGAGGTTAAAGTTGGGATTGACTTGGCAAATGTTCAGTTTTGCTCTATTAAGTCTAATACTCAAAGCCACTTGAAGTCATATGTTTGCTGAGGATTAATTAGTTTCTACACAGCAATGCAAAAAAAAGTACTGTAACCGCACCGTAGTACAGTGATGGAACCAGACCCTGTGGTTGCAAAATCATAATGAGACCATGTTTTGTTGTTGTCAGTGATGGTGCTAATACACTCATCTAAAACCTGATCTTTAGTATGTTTATGTTAGCTCAGATTCATCAAAAAAATTGGTAACACAACAATAAGGAAATATTAATAAATGACGTAAACTAACAATAGACAGTATATTTTTACAGCATTGTAAATTTTTGCTAAATATGAACATATACAACTTTAAATTGTAAATAATGATGTATTGAAGTTTTGAAATTAATATGACCTGTGATTAATAAATGCTAAATAAATATTGCTCAAGGTAACTAGAACAGTTAATTATTGTAAATAAATGAATCCTTATTGTAGTGTGTTACCAAATATTCTCAACAGATGCAAATTTTGATCACTTCATGTTGAAATGAACATTAACTATAATTAATTAAGGAACTAACATGATTAAACAATGAACAATGCATTTATTACAGTGTTTATTCATCTTTCATCTAACAAGAACAACTTGTAATTTTTAATAATCCATAGAAGTATTGTTTATTCTAAGTTTATGTTTACTGTTAATGTTTTAGTTTATATTTTTAACCAATGTCATGTTTTAGTAAATGTTGTTAACCAATGTTAACTAATTAACCTTATTGTAAAGGCTTCCTTATGGGTATATTATAGGTTAAATCAGGTAGAAATAGCTATATTAAGGTAACAATTGAAGATTACCTTTATTACATTGTAGTTTTAATTTAATAGTAGCATTATCCATTTGGTTATAGTTCTGAATTATATGTTCATAAATACTTGTATACTCCATAATGAAAGTAAGTGTCATGCCTCCTGTCTTCCATTGGTCAGTCCAGCATATTAGCCCCACTCCAAACTGATGCCATTGGTTGAGTCAATGTTGCTGTGCTGGGATGTTCAAACTATTTTGATGGCATTAGAGTTTTAAGTATTAAAAAAGTAATAAAAAGTGCACACATTTGAGGAGAGTAAATATTTCCTGCAGCTGTGGTTGTTTGGTGTGGCTAGCACAGTCAGTCACATCCACAGTCGGCTCTCTCTTCTCCCCACTGAGCCTCAAGGGCGCGTGTGTCATAATAGCCACATCGCTCCTTACACCGGGATTCATAGGCCCTCTTTTTCCAGTTGTATTATCTTAATTGTCCTGGCAAGTATGTTCGGCGGTTATATTACCAATTTATTGCCCCTCTTGCCACCCCATTAATCCAGCCGTTAAAATACTGTAACCATTGGGTCTGCATAAAGCTGTCCCTGTGTTGCCAGTGGCTGTGTAAATGCCATTGACTGTGTTGGAGAGTTATTTTTTCTCTTCCTGGCCTGGCTGATTCTCTGCTTTTGCACAATTGGAGCCATTACTCTAGGGCTGACATTTTATCTTCTTTTTGGTTCTGATCTTTTTATTGGCCACTGTCTCCCTGAGTGCCATTAGTCCCATCGGGCCAAACAATCTCAAACAAGATCTTCTATATTGTAGTTGTTTCTAGACCGCAGTGAAAGTAAATGGAGAGTTTTGCTTAAAGTTAACATGAATACGCTGTGCACAACCATTTTTCTTTTGTAATCTGATGTGTGTCCAAGTTAAACAGGACAGAGAGAACATTTCAGAGAGGACCTGATGTTAACCATCAGCAATTCATTTCATCGCGAAAACTGGTTTTGACAGATGGTTGTAGAGGAGGATTTAAAAAGCAAGAGGTCTTGGTGAGGAAAGTCATTTGAGAGGCAGGGAAATCTATGATGAAGACTAAATTAATGACAGCTGAACAAAACAGAAAACAAACAAATAAATCAATTTAAGCATGAGTTGTATAAAATACTTATATATAAAAAATATATATTGTATATCATACTTTATTATATAATGTTTACATAATATAAGTATTCATACTGTGTATATTTATTGTGTATATAATTACACACACATGCATGTACATATTTCATAAAAATATGTTATGTTTATATATTAAATATATTTATTTATAATATGAATTATATGAATATAAAAACAGACATAAATATTTTCAAATTATATACTATATGTGTGTGTGTGCATTTATATATATATATATATATATATATATACATATTGAATACTCACAGAAGACATATATATATTATGCAAACGAAAACATTTATTTTGGAATGTGATTTTTGACAGCACTATAGTTTCTAAGTTGTTTTATTTTAATAAATAAACTGCTGAGCTAAACTGCCCATATATTTTGTTATGGCTTTAGACTTTTTTACATAAAGCATGTGCCTTTGGAATTTCACGGCATTGCAAGTGTCTCGATAAAATATAGTTTGCTATTAATGCATCAATCAGCCAGCTGACAAGGCTGGGTAAAATGTAAATGGATCGGTTCTCGGTGTGTGTGGCATTAATGGGTGTGCGTTCATGGCTCATGTGCTTCAAAGGAAATGCTTGCAGTTATGTCACATGTAGAAATTAGCGCTGGTGCCGCCAGTGCCAGCTCTGTGGTGGAGCTCTATGTAATGCTAACAGGCTAACGGCATGGGGGGTGATGTCATATGTCAGAGGTTAAAGGTTTAACACTGATCCTGTTACAGACTTTGGCAGTGAGCCTTTATGTACCACATGTGATACTGATGACTAAGAGAGCGTTTGCTAAATGCCTGATCTCCCTCACCTGCTCCTACCAATAAATACTGATGAGTAACAGCCATGATATCATATTTGCTGACATTGTTACCTTTAAGAGGATAACACATAATTTTTTTGTGCACTGCAGTATTATTTAATCACTCGGTTCATGCAATCTAGTCTCCAGAGAGATGGACAGACAGCCTTGAATCACCAAATACATGACACACAGTATGTGTGTGTATGAGGCTTCATTTATTACACCGTAGGTCTATTTATGAGGACGATAGATAGATAGATAGATAGATAGATAGATAGATAGATAGTCTCCATTATTAATATATCTCCTACAGTTCTTATTATTATCAAGGTTGATAACAGTATGTTGCTTAATTTTTTTATTATTTATTGATTTTTTTTTTTTTTGTGGAAACTGGTTTTTTTTCAGACATTTTTATTTATATTAATCCAGCAGCTATTATATTAAAGTACATTTCACAAAAAAATCGGTTTACACAGAGTTCTTGATCAGATATCATTGCAGCATTAGTGAGCATAATAAAAAAATAATTAAATAAAAATAACATAAAATAAAGATAATTTATATATATATATATATATATAATAAAAAATAAAAAAAATTAAATTCTTTTAAACAAAATTAAAAACAAATGCAACTTTTGACTGATGGTTTATGTATGAACTTACAAAACATGTACCTCAAAGTTGCATTTAAATGTGGATATGTGCAAAATCTAAATGTAATATTGGCAATCATCTATTAAATTCAGAACAATTTTTGTTTAATCTCAAATCCTGATGCTGAAAAAGAAAAATGTCCTCAATGTTCTTGAACTATCCGTCTTTGAATCTTAATAAAAAGAAGAGCTGACCTGTTTAATATTAGACTCATACTGGGCTTATTTTCTTCCATTTTCCACCTTCCATGTTTGTACAGATCCACCTTTTATGTTAATGTAACATTCATTAAATGTAATTGAATCGGAGAGCCAAGAAAAGTGGCATTACCTGCTCTTGAAAATCTAAAGGTCTGTGCGTTTGAGAGGTGCTGTGCTGATTGCCTGAAGACTGTCATGACTGCATTGCCGTTACCAGTCTGTGTGTGTGTGTGTGTGTGGAGAGAGTGTGTGCATGTGTGTTTGGTTTTATCTCCCCATTTTAGCTGCCTCTCATGGAAAGTCTCGCACACAATAATTGCCTGACCTTTACAGCAGTGGCATTGTCTCATTAAGGCTGATGGATAATGATAGCGCCTCTGCCGAACGTGAACCTCGCTGATAATGAAACAACAGAGCAGCCCCGCCGCTCCATCTGGGGTCGTCAGATCATCGGCAGTCGGGAGGCATGTTCCCCGTCCTCTCCTCTCATACAAGCCCTGCACAAAACACACACACACATGCATTCACAGAGCTCGCAGACAAACACTGCAGCTCGTGCTTTTTATTCTCATCATTTCCCTCCATCCCAGAATCCAGTGCTGAAATGATCCATGGAGGGGTTATCAGAGGAGAGCGCAGTTGGCCGCAATGACTATGACTCCATTCACTGTGTTTGTGAGCTGAAGTAAACAGACAGTGGACACACACACACTGTGCTGGAGGGGCCTGTGCTCTAGGGTTGCCCAGGGCAGATTGGAGGGTCGTAAGGTCAGTAGTTTTAGCCTAGGGTGCTGCAAAACCAGCAGGGGGTGCTGACACTCTGGGAACCATGTTCAGCTCAACCCCACCTTCTTTTGCCTTTTCCCACTCTCATTCTTTCATAGTTCTCCTTGTTGTGTCTGTCCATGACGGTCTGTGTTTGTGCAATAAGAATTCTCATGAAGAGACGTGGAGAGACTAACATCGCTAGACACAGGAAATTTTAAGCATTTTAAGCACATATTTTAAATAATTTTTAAATGCATTTATGCATTTCATATTATTAATAATAAAATATATAATGAAAATATACGATTAAAAAAATGTTTCCTCAAAAAATATGTACAAGAAATACTGCTTTACAAATTGAAAGATTTTGTGAATTAAATTCAGAATGGGGTTTTGAATTGAATTTAAGATAAAAGACACCAAAACAGAAATGCATTGTATGGATGTATAGAAGTAATTACAATATATTCACAATGCTGTTAATTTTTGTATATTAGCAAAGTGCACACAACACTGATTTTATTTTGACAAATAACGTTTTAAAATGATTGACATTATTTTTTAAATATTTGAAATGAATTGATATCATATAAAAACAAGTAATAAGCACTATTTCAGTTATGTTCAGTTTTACTTATCTTAACTGAACTTTTGTTAGTTTCTATACACTCAAAAAAATTAGACCCAACCAATGGGTTACATTTTTAAAATACATTGTTTAACCCAAAAGTTGGGTAAACCCATATATTATGTGTATATATTATAAACCATGACATATAATCAATGATTTATTTCTGAGTAATATTTTGTTTAGAATTTTACTTATGTGAATTGACTATTTGTTTCTGTAATTTGTTTCTGTATATTGTCATTTCAATTGTAATGGAAATGAAATAATGAAAGGCTATTATATTATAGTCTGACTTCTTTGTTCTTTTTTTGTCGTCAAAATCCCCACAGATAAGCATTTTGTAAAATTTTATCAAGAGAATTCGTTTCATCCCAGGTGTTATGCATTTATATACAAGACCTGTAAATGGCAGTGCGTATAGTGAAAATGTATTTATAGTCAGTGTTATGTGTGTGAGAGTTTCCTGGCCCGTTTGAAAGGATGGCTGGAGTAGATGGACTCTGTGATTCTGCTGAAGCCTTAGGGCCCCCACCTCAGGGACGGGTCAGAAGTTCAGCTCCCTCGTCTGCTGTTCACACAGGAACAGCAGGCCATAACCACACACACACACACACACTGGAGCCAACACAGAAATATTATAAATGGAGCTTGCTCTTTAAATGGTCTCAGACACAGAGCCGGGAAAATAATAATAACTCGTTTCATTCAATCCCTCACAAATTCACAGACTAAAATTAACACATAATAGTTATTAGGTTGTGATTAATTTTAAAGCACATTATAAGGTTTAAACAAACAAACAAACAAAAAAATGATAAGAAAAAGACGTTGAATTACTATGTCAACAATAAATGTCTCATTTGCATCTATTTTCATTTCTCCAAATTTCTCCATTTTAGGAGAATCAACTAAGACAAAGCTTCAAAGATTCAAAAAAAAGAAATGAAACATAATTTAATCTCCTAAAAGAGCAACCACTGAACAATCCAAATTTTCTTGTTTGCAAATATTCACATCAGTTCATGAGGGTGAAGTTTGAATCCACCGTTGACAAAAGCCTCTGCTCTGACTGGGTCGTTGGTCTTGTTTGCATTGCAGATCATTTCCAATTTCTTTCGACATATACCGCACGTTCATCATCGCGGCCCTGTCACTGTACTGTTTTTAAATACCTTCATCCCCTGGAGAAATAAATGTAAAGCATGTCAAAACGAGTGTATATGTGTTTAGCTTCTCCAGAGATACATAAAAAGGAGGAAATGCCTTGAAACAGCCCTTTCAAACAGTTTCATTTGACTCAAACAAGGCGCCCGCAAAGTGCTTATGGCATAAGTGCTGTCAACAGCAGCAAACAAGCACCCCACTCTTATTTACTCACTGTTTAAGATCATAAAAGGAGGATTTAAAACGATAATCCCTGCTTGGTAATCTTCCATTTGATCATTGTGCCAGAAAATGCCCTTGTTGGCCCTCAACAGCCACGGTTTCCTACGTAACAAAACAAATAAACATTCACTCACAACATTTGCGCTAACGCTAATTAGCCGAGGGGCTGCCCGGTTTACCAAACTCTCCTGAAATTGCATTTTGTATGAACAAGCTCATTTTTATCTTCACACACAAACGCATACAGAGACATTTCTCAAACGTTGCTAGGATTTGAAAGGCTTTCGATCATTCCCAGCCCCGCGCAGCAGCCATCTTGTGCTCAGGCGCGGCTCTCCCAAGGGCTGGAATGATCCCAGTGCTACAAGGCTCTCTTTCATAGGGCTGGTCGGCTAGAGAGGAGTACATCCCCTGTGACGGCAAGCTGGCTCCAGCCAGGCGCACAGAGGAGCGGGTGTCAGGCCTAAATGTATTTTTCAAACTCAGACGAGACACAAATGGCTTGGTTAGCTTCCCAGTCATTTTTCATAACACTTGTATGCATTGTTTTTGAAGCTTTTCAATGTGATACAGACATAAATGAACACACAGAATAGATCCTGGGATACAATTACAGCTCTAAATTTCCTTCCTATTAAAGGTCTGAACAGTCAAAAGTACAGTTTTTTTAGAAGGTGAAATCCTGTATGACAATAAGGCATTCAGAGATAATTACTGTTAATGACTTTAATAAAATGAAGGGTAAGAAATACTGAATCCTCAGTGGTCTCTCAAAGATTTCTACTTTATTTTTCTCATATAAATAAGTGATAATTTTTTAGGCAAAACATACTGTTTTTATATTATGTACTTAATAAAAAAGTATACTTTTGGTATACTACACTGTTATAGTCTAATGTTGTACTTAACCCGATTAATCAAAAAAAATCCCCCAGACAAGAAAATATCCAAATGATATGTCGTTAGTAACCCTTTGAAATAATCAAATTTTTTTTGAAAAATTCTTGGAAAAGTGTTCTACGGTCACAATTGTAACACTGACTGGAATACTGAGATAAAAGACAAAAAGAGTTAATAAAATAAAATAAAATAAAAAAAATATTTTTTAATTAGTGCTACCAGTATTACAACCCCAATGTTGTAACTTATTTGTAACATTTAAACTTTGAATTTAGAGCAATATTTTGTCATTGCAACATTTCAGTGCAAACAGCTGCAAGTGGATTTATCCCAAGATATTTACTTATTCTGACCATACTCCACAAAATGGAATATTTGGGAATTCATATGTTAATACTAGACGCCTTAAAGATAATGTGTACCAAAAATCTTTATAATATCCTTATGCTAACATACTTAGAAGCCTTTGGTTTTGGAGCTTTGATGCATCCATCAACTTCTCATGGTGCAAACAGGAAATAAACTGCTCTGGTCATATGGCAATTTGCACTAATCATGTGAATATATATGTTTAATTAACACCCTTTATTATTATTATTTCCATATCTAAAACATTAGTCAGTAAGTTTGTAGAGCTTTATAAATGAAAACCTTTTTTGGTACCGAGGTCCAACTAAGAGTGACTCAAGTATATTTGATTGTGCTAATGTGAAACAATTTCAAGTATGCTTCAGGTACACTTGAAATATCTTGTATTTAAAATAACTGATACTGTTCGAAGTTCATCCAATCCTCATCAATAGTGACATTAAAACACATTTGAAGCTTAATATTAAATAAGTAAACTTTTTAAATTAAGAAAAGTAGTATAAATAGTACCAAATAAACTTTAATTATAATTTTTTATTAGTAAATCTTAAGCGATATGTGACCAAATATGTTAATCGATTTGAATTATTTTTAGTATGAAATAAACATATCTTTGAATCCTTAAAGAAAATATTTTGAGCATTTTTTCCACCATAAAAAAAACAACAACCTTATGTTATATAGTTAGAAACTACACATTAAGAGAATGATGCTGTATTTGCATTTCCTAATTAGCAAAATAAATAAATAAAAAAGATGTAGTGTGGGTGGAAACGAATCTGGGTCTAGACATGGTACACTAATTGCTGACCTGTGACAAATTATTCAAGTGGTATTAACAAGTTGTCTTTTTTTCCTGGTGTGTATCCAAATATGTACTTGTGAAGATTTATTTTATGTATTCCCTCAAGTCTTTTAGATGCAATATCAAACTAAAACCACCGCACTTCCAGTTGATGCAGTAGATTTACATGGAGCATCTTAAGGCTCTGGACTCTCAACGCCAGCTTGGATGTTGTGACCTGTAACTGTTTTTGTCAGTGAACATGAATCTTTTGTGCTGAAGTGTGTGTGGCCTCTGCAGCAATATGGCAAACGGTCTGAGCTCCTCTGTTCCTTCACCGTCCCTGCGAGCACAAACTTTCCAATCGCTCATCCCTCTGCTAGCGTCATTTAACATCAGCTACCCAGCTTTCACCTTGTATTCATTTGTGCACTGCTGAGAGTCAAGGAAAGCTGCAATCTCCTACAAATGCTCCCTTTTGGAATTGCATAGCAGTGGCATCTAGCCAATGATAGATATGCATAATATTTCACGGGGAGACCCAGCAAATAGAATACCCTGCTGTGCTAAAGAAAACAATGTGTTTCTAAGCACTGAGATATAATCCATCACCGTGCCGTCAGAGAAGAGGAGGCGAAGGGGGAAAAAAACACCTACCTGTTTTTCACATCAGAGGAAAAAAGAAAAATGACAGAGCCTCGCTTCCAGAAATGTCTCTGTGCATTCACGCATGATCCAAGAGGTCTTCTCAGACCCTAATCAAAGGATTGCTTTGCCTTCAGTGCTGAGACGCAAGCTAATTCCAGCCATGGAAAAACAGAGCCTTCATTTCAATCCGTCATCGTCCACTCAAACGAGAAGAGCAATGTTTTGTGGGATTAATTGCACCCTAATCTAGAGGTAAAGGAAACCAAGCTTGCTTTTCATAAAGTTTTACCACTTCATTCGTGCCTTTCTTGGTTTGAAGAGGCTTGGATGCACTCAACCTGAACATAGGAGTGATGTGGGTGTCAGAATGCAATACATGCTGTAAATTATATCCTTCATTTCATTTCTTTTTTACTCTTGAAACACTGTCAAATAAAAAAAAAAACTGCACCAAAACACCTCTGAAATGACATCAGCTCTGTCATTCACTGCTCATTGAGGTGCTTCATTGTATGGCCCATCAGCTTTTCGGCCCCATATCTTTCCGAGTTGCCCTTGAGTGCCATTAAAAGCTCTGGCGTGGAGAGCAGTGGTGCTGGGGGCCGGGGGAGCAGAGCACGGGCCTGCCAGCAGCTTTGGCCCGTGGCCGAATCTCCAACAGAGGCCTGATGGATGTGGTTGAAGGACTAAGGCATGAGTGAGGGTTTACTGGCCCCACTGGGGGATAGACAGGTGTTTTGTGAGGACGAAGCCAGGCCGTCGGATCCCTGGATCTGCGGTGATGTGTGTGCCATCGCTGGATTTCGGCCCTGTCTCCCAGGCCAAGCTTGTTCCCTGGAAGGAAACCATTCATTATGTGTCCGGGGACAGCCAGAGGACCTCACGTTCACACAGACACAGTCTGATACCTACATTATGCAAAGTAACTCTCACACCACTTCGACCTAAGGGAATGGCAAATGACATCAAAGTCATTACTAATGATAACAAATCTATTAATGTTGAATGATAGCCTCATTAAATGGTTCAAATATAAGTCCTAGCTTATGTGTTAATGATATGTTAATGATTCTGCCAATTATTAGAGCTTAATGGCACCTGCGGAAATAACATTACCAACCGGAATCAAACTTCCAGCGCGCTTCTCTGGCACAGTGTGAGACCTCTGCCATGTGGTGAAAGCACTCAAGACCAAGCCCTAGGATGTCAGGGGACTCATTACCTGTTAACGTTGAAGGAGGAGATGTTATCACACTTACTGCATGTTCACAGGAAATTGCTTGCATTATATCCTATGGGGGGAACATTGCTTTGCTGTTCTGTACTGAAATCCCTTTCTACAAAATCTGTTTCTTCTTTTCTTTCTAATCGATTATTAAGCTTCTATGACGAAGATCCAAAACCCTTTCAAGACACTATCCAAGACCTGTGGAATGACAAAAAGTGTTGAAGGAGTAGTTCACCCAAATATGAAAATTTGGTCATGATTTACTCATGACATTCCATGTGTTATTTTCTCTCTTCTGTGAAACACTAAAGCTGTTAAACAGAGTGTCAGGGCTTCTGTTTTCCATTCAACAAAACCGAGTGATGATTTATACCACCAAGCTCTAAAAAAGACAACAAAGCATTGGATAAATATCATGAAAGTACAGCTAGTAAGCTATATTGTAAGCGTTCAGAAGCCATCAGAAATCTGGCACATAATCACATTAGTTAGCAAAATCTCATTTGGCTTGTTGCTTATAAATTATCCAACATGTGACACTCTTGAACCAATGGAGTTTGGTGTCAATGACATCAATACTGATTGCAAAGTGTTCGTAGGCTTGTCCAAAAGTTGAGTTTTAGGAAAGAAGAAGAAAATCAGGGACCATGTCCTTACTACATGCGATGAGACAAAATTCTAGTGATAGCAATTTAGGCAAATATCAATCAAATATTATCAGCTTTCTAGCCTTTATTCTGCGGTGAGCAAACTTTTAAGTATTAAGTATTCAACCATGCAGATGTTAGTCATCATCCATTTAGACTCTCTCAGACGTATTCTCACAGTTGCTGGGAACGTCTCCTCGGTTCAGCTATTGTGACCCCTGTGGAGCCTTTTGGGAAGGCTGGGGTAGGGGTCAGGCCTAAAGAAGGTCACTGGAGGTGTACTGGTCTCTCTCTCACCCCTTCATCGGAACTCCACCTGTCAACTACACAACCATGGCAAAGCACACATCACATCAGCCTGTACATTCCAGACCTCCTCTCTTTCCGACCCCGCTGACCTTGTTTGAGATGGAACCTCTGAAAGCATGCGGCCGTGACGCATCAGAGAGCAGAGTGTATGGATGTATGGAGAGCATGCAGGGATGGGTAAGCATAATGGCAGATGAGACTCGATGCTCTGGGACTGCTCTGATTTTATTGGGCTTGAAAAAAAAGCAGACTTGACAGTGACAATTCCAACAGTGCGAAGGATACCACAGAAATCACAGTATCCCTCAGAGATCACATCGAGACAGAATGTCAGAATGAGCTATTATTCTCAGTATTGGACGTTTTGCACCACCAGTCCCTGATGCAATGACATAAACCTCGAGGGTGCATCTTCAAAACTAAACAGAGATTCAAACTGACGGGAAGTTTTGAAGCTTAGGAGGATGGAAATGACAAAGAACCTTCCATACTGATGGTGGAACGCCGGCTGCTTCCTCCATAAGGTGGTATGCAGACTCTCTCTAGACCGGTGCCAGCTGTGTGATCATACACTGATGTCTTGGCAGAAGTGGCTTCCACATTTCTCTCTTCAACCCCCCTACCCAGTTCCCCCATAACCCCCTCTCGTCCAGAACCACAGTGAAATCACTCCAAATGTGCCATGACAATCTGACAGGACAAGCATTGCGGGTCCGTTCCATCTGCTTCCAATTTAATTTTGTGGAGGGGGAAGCTGTTAGATGAACGGGGAGCTTTAGTGGGTGTCAGGCCTGTTAGATGAAAGTTGGATGGGTTATTTTCAAATGGGCCGCCTCACCATCTCCACAAGTGTGTCGGCAGTTGCCCAAATCTTGGAACTCACCGCTATGATCATTCCCTGATCAAAGACCTGCAGCCAAGCAGACAATGGCTGATCTTATTTAGACCATTATATCAAAAGACCGCATCAGCCTGAACTGGTTGATGGTTTGGAGGTAGTGATGGTAAGTGGGGTAAGAGGTAACATCTTACTGTAGTTTAGCCTTGTCAGAGGATGAGAAAAAGAGAACCATTACTAATTTAGGTCTGCAAAAAGCAATTTTCCTAATTATGTGATGAAGGAAGTCAAAGGTCTGGAGAACGTCAGACTGCTAGCAGTCAGAAAACCATTTAAAACGGTTTACTGGGAGTTGGCTGGTTGTCTTCCTTTCCCAGCAAGTTCAATTAAAGTAAAGTGTGACTGTTTGGTTAAATGTTACAGTAATGGCTGCTTAAGAGGAAGTTTAAATGCTAACCAAATGAAGGGATTTCATTGACAGCAACGTAGGCATTGTTTTAGTTCCTGATTCACTGAAATACTGCAAAAGCAAGATTCACTGCAAACCCATATATATATCAGTCCCTCCAGAAAAACGCGATTATGCGATCGCATGATTCCATGCATAATCAGCCAAAGTCCGCATATTTATG
>JAUCMR010000028.1:19627464-19642821 GCA_032357425.1 Enteromius argenteus | reverse complement strand
TTGGGTGTGTGGTTTTGTGAATTGTGTTAAGTATTTTGATAAAACCACACTAGTTTGAAAAATTGTGTGTTAGCAATCGGAAAAAACTGTAATATGATGTTCTGAAGCATCGATTCATACATTAATTTATAAATAATCTCTCCACTGATGTCTGGTTTGTTAGGATAGGATAACATTTGTCTGAGATACAACTATTAGAAAATCTGGAATCTGAGGGAGCAAAAAAATCTAAATATTGAGAAAATCATCTTTAGAGCTGTTCAAATGAAGTTCTTAGCAATGCATATTACTAATTGTGACTAGAAATTGTGATATATTTACACTAGGAAATTTACTCAATATCTTAATGGAACATGGTCTTTACTTAATATACTAATGATTTTTGTCATAAAAGAGAAATGTATAATTGTGACTCATACAGTGTATTGTTGTCTATTTCTACAGATATATCTTTGCTGCTGATGACTGCTGCTGTAGGTTTTAGGTTTGTGGAGTTTTGCAAAGGTACTAGACACTTACTACTGAACAATAACCTGAAGAAATAAATTAAGTGATGTATTTGCATATACAGTAAATGGGAAACAGACCAAAAGATGTTCTGATAAGTTAAGAGGGGAGTTTTTATGCGTAAACTCTTGATAGAACTCTATGACATCTATGTACATCTATGAGTGTAATCCCTCAAGATCTTACTTATCTTTTGACTCAAATTATTTGCATAACGGAAGTGTGATACTGGAACACCTCCCTCAGGGAACATCCTTAAACCTTCATCCATGCAGCATTCATGGTGTACTTTAATGAGTTTTTAGGAGCTTTCCGCCTCCTTCCCCAGAGGCGTTACAGTTTTTAGGAAAAATCATGAAGGGTTTATAATATAGTAGATGAGTGATGCGATTCAAGCATCACTCCAACAGAAAGATCTTCCAATAGAAAATTAAATATCTGGAGTGCTATCCTGTAAGCATCTAATGCAGTGCTTTTCTTAGCCCTGTTTCTATGATGCACCTGATGAAGTTTCACTGCTAATGCATAGTATGACTGTGATGTCATCTCAGATTTGTTTTTGTTTTTTTGTTTTTTTACAGAAATGTAAATGACTTTTAAGGCAATTTTTAGAAAGAAAAAGTCAGCCAAGTGCACACTCACAGCATTGAGTAGAGAACAAACACACTCGCTCACACACTCACTCTCTTTCTCTTACACTCGGTCACACACACACACACACACACACTCACTCACTCTCTCTCGCTAGCTCTCTCTCACACACACACACATTTGATTTGAGAAAATGATTTTTTTACCTATGCAGCCATACTTAAAGATAAAAAATGTGTCTTTATTCACCATCTAATCTAGACTGCAGGTGTCGAGCTCTAAATAGTACAAATAAATTAAATAAGTCAATCTCACTGTAAATGAATCTTAATCTGAACAGTTTTCAGAGGAGCTTCTTATCTGATCTGACCCCATGCACCGTGTGAAACTGACTGAAACAATTTCATTGTACAAATGCTGCAAAGCCGAGTCCCATTGTTAAAGGAATAATTCGCCCAAACATAAAAGTCTGTCATCGTTTACTCTCCCTCGAGTCATTCCAAACCTGTAGTAATTTCTTTGTTGTGCTGAACACAAAGTAAGATATTTTGAAAGTCCAAAGTTCAAACCAGGCTGTTTTGGGTCACCATTATGGAAGTCAATAGTGACCAAAACAGCCTGGTTACAAACTTTCTTCAAAATATCTTCCTTTGTGTTCATCACAACAAAGAAATTTCTACAGGTTTGGAATGACTCGAGGGAGAGTAAACAATTAAAGACTTTTGCTTTTTGGGTGAACTATTTCTTTAAATCAGAAAGTGTGGCAGCCTTTTCCGAGGCAGAATTACGCATCTTTAAAATTAAAGTTAAAACCGGCCAGGTCTTGGGCTCAGGAAGAATATGCAGGTGACGGATTTAAAACTCTGTTGGTCAATTGGTTTGTCTCAGTATGAGTAAAAATATCCCAGCATGCTCTGCACTCACATTATCTAGCAATGAAAGTCAATGGCAGATTTCAAACACAAAATGCATGCAAAAACATTGATTTGTAAACAGCACAACACATGGCTGCATGAAATATTCCTAAAGAAAGGAGACGGGCTGCATGCCTGTTATTTGTTCAAGTCTCAGTCATCATTTATTTTAGTGGTTACAAATATAGCCTGAGAATATTACCCCCACTGAACATCCTGCTTTTTTGAGAATGATGAAGAAACACGCACATACACCAACACTAGAGAAATACAAAGACTAGCCTAAGACAAAAACAAGTCAACACCAAACCTGTGTCAATCAATTCAAATGCTTAAAGTTAACATGAAATCTAAATTTACTAAATTATGTAAAACGTTCCTTATTTCAGTTCCTTGTGGATAAAAATCACAAAATACATCACACTGTGAAAGTAACCAAGGCCTGAATGCTGTTTCATGTAGACTCTGCGGTAAGGGTTTTCTCTCTTCCTGGACTTTGCATCTTTAACATATCATCCTGAAACACTTTAGGGTCCCAGGCTTCTGTTAAAGTGAATCTCGGTCAACATCGTCCATCACATGTCAGGTACACAAACACATGAGCAGTAACAGGCTTTCAGGGCAGTGTGTTTTCTTCATCTGTTGGAAGTTATCCACACAGCAGTACATTCATTCTGTTAATGCATAACTAACATAGAGTGTGATCAAATAAACATCATCTGCAATAGTAGCATAATACAATAGTTTTGTCTTCTTTCATTCAACGCTTCATTCATTGAAAGCTAAGTAGATTGGGCAAGGTGTTAAAAGAGCATTTTCAGATAAATGGTGTTGGCAAAAGGAACTGCGTTTGCTATAAGATAGTGGCTAATTGGAGAATAAAAAGAAGAGAGGAGAATCAGTGGTCATTTTCCCTTTGTAATGCTGTTTAATTAAAAACCCTCATCAGAACTGTAATTAGGACAGGAGACATCATACTCTATCTTCAGTCTAATCAGTACATTTGTGTGCCTGACCTGAGTAAAACATGCTGTAACAAACACAATGTGCATACAGTATGTACACAACTCTTTATCAAAGCATCACATAAAAAAACTAAATCTTTCTCCATTTTCTACTGAAAGGATGTTTGTTGCTTTGCTGGTTTTTTGTTCTTTTTTATTCATCTATTGCATTATGAAAAAATAAATACACAAATGAGTGATCACAATAGTTTTTTTTTTAATCCAAATGTTATGATCTCTATAAATCTCATAATGTGTTTGATTAATGATTACACTTTTTTTCAATTATGAGGCAGGCTCTTTGATATTCTCAAAATAGCAGTGTCTGTTATGCTTTTACAACACCTTTTCTGATCAAACTGTGTTTGAAATGGTTTACTATCATACTCTGTGCTCGACGTACCGACCTTGGCTGCATTTCCCAAAAGTATCGTAAGCTTAAGTACATCGTAGACTCTCTGAAATCAATGAAGCTGTGATCAACTTAAGGTTTTGATGATTCTGGGAAACGCAGCTTTGGTCTTTTGAGAAAATGTAAATGTTTTCCAGGTTATGAGTTTACAGTGTCCTGTAAGGTTTTTAAAGCAGTGCACCAGTGTGAATTATTTTTCAAATAACTGCAGTACACTGAATCATTTTCACTAGATCTGTCTCAAAGCACTTCCAGCTCTTCTCTAGTCACTATTCTGAGCTGTGATGTCAGCAGACCACACAAATATTAAGTCAAGCGCCTCCTGAAATTTCCAAAAAAACTTCTACCAGGTATTACACTTCGACCAGGAGGACCAAACTGGACAGAAGTAACTAGATGAGCATGACCATTTTAAAATTGGAGTTTGTCCAATGACATACTTAGAAAGCTGGCATAGCATGTAAAGTAAATGTATATGTTAAGAAGGAAGTTTAGCATTACTGACTACTTTCGAGAGCCCATTGTTTTGCCAATATTAACGGCTGATATAAGCGTGTTGCAGGTATATCAGTATCAGAACATATAACGCAGATGAAATGTTGGTATCGGCTCCCAAAAAAACCTGTATCAGTACCTTCATTCCTTTACACTGCACTTGTATTTCTCTCGGATGAAAATAAGGAAGCTTACATCCACATGGTTTCATCAGAGATGCATGTTTCCTCGTGCAGGTAGTCTCCTGATTCCAGGTCACGTATGTTCACACCCGGTGACCTCAGGCAGCGGTGTTTGGTCCTGCAGCGCCCCTTGTGGAGGAGTCTGACTGGGTCGACCCAATGCCATAGAGTTTTTCTGTAATTCCACTCCAAACCCGGGCGGGGTGCTCTGTAACTGTCTCCTGTACTGCACAAAGCTGCACATCTTCAGGGCGATGGCAAGGATGTTCTTGGCCATGAGTATCCCAGACACTCTGCTGTCCTTATAGAGGAGCATATTCCCTCCACGGATGAAGAGAGTGACGATGTTAATGGTCACCAAACTCAGAATGGGGTAGAGCATCATCTTATGAGGACTGATGTTGATGCCTTGCATGCTGATCTCGCTCAGAGACACGCAGGGCAGAACTAACAGCAGAATATAACAGTAGAAGAACATCAGTCCCTCAGCCCAGAGCGGAAGCCCTTTCTTCTGCGGCTCCCACAGGTTGGCCTGGATGTCCAGAACGTCCAGCAGATCCACCACCACCCAGAACAAGCGGTTTCTAATCTCCTCCTTCTTCTTGAAAGCCTTCACGTACTCCATGTGGTCGATAGCGACCAGGATCACGAAGAGCGCGGGAATGCTGACGGAGAGCAGGAGCGTCAGAGCTTTCCGAGCCAATGCGTCCAGGCTCTTACGGTCAGCCTTGTAGTTCTGGTAAACAAAATACACCTTAATTTCCAAGACGAAGATGTAGAGGAACCAGAGTATCATGGCGTAGCCCCGTTTTGCCGTCCTCACTTCGGCCCCGACCCACACCGCCACGTACCGCAGCACAATGAGGAAGCAGAGATCTCCGACCGTCACCATGATGCAGATGCCGATCTTCCGCGGGCCGTGGTTCTGCTCCACCAGGTAGGCATCCATCAGCGCCATGCTGCTCATGATGACGATGGTGGACAAGCAAACGTGTGGCTTGTTGGTGGGAGGTGGTGGCACCATCCTGCTGACCTCTTCCCTGAAACAAGAGGACTCAGAGGCTTCTGCTCCTCAGTGCTGCTCCCATGGAACTCCAGGATTCACCAACTGGGCACAAACAAAACACCAAGATGTCTCAATATGCACAAACCATCAAAGCCAATAAGTCAAAGTCCCTTTCAAGGAAAGTCTGTTCATTCAGCTACCGTAGTTCCTGCACTTCCAGGCAGCTCAAACAAGTCCTATCTAAGTGAATGGGAGAATCCTGAAATCTCAAAAACTGCTTGTTGAACTAGTGATTAAAGGTGCCATAGAATGCATTGATACAGTATTTTACATTGTTCTGTTGTCCAGTAACAGTTTTACATGTCCATTTATAACCTTAGGATTTATATATATATATATATATATACTTTCTCTTGCAGTGAATATACTGTATATAAGGCGTGGGAGCTGATATTAATATGTGAGGCATAAAATTTGCTTTTTAATGCACAACGGCGTTATAGTTTCACTTTGATTTTCAAGATTCGTGATCGCATGTACTGTGTTAATACTATATCATTCTTCAAGATCAGATACTTGTCAGTGGTGCTCAGGATCGGTCAATCATCCTTTCCGAATACAGACGCAAACCCATCCCTGCACTTCACACCGCTGCACAGCCTGGAACATAATGTTTATTTCCATGATCTGCCGCTTTCGCAATTGTCCTGCTTGTTTCTTTACAATACCTGCAGAACTTCAGATGGCTGGTCTAGAACATGGGCGGGTATACGTTATGCAAATGTTATGGGCGTAGTGATCCTGACTGTGATGTCACAGTTGGAGTTGTGTTCTGATTCGCCTTTTTTAAATGCAGGAGATTTGCATAAGGAGGAGGAAACAATGGTGTTTGAGACTCATGGTACTGTATTTCCATGTACAGAAGGTATACAGTTTTCCATTCTGTGGCACCTTTATATTACAAATTTCAAACCAGCAACAAAATCTGAAATGAACAGGCCAGTGGATGTTAAGAAGCTTATTTTTCAGGCCAGACCAGCCAATGCACATGCACACATATATCGTGCTTGTGTCAGTGCATTAGTCTCTGGTTTCCATGGGAACCGGATCTTCTGCTACAGTGATGCAATGACTTTACCAATCAGCAGCTGGCTCTTTGATTTAGAAGGCGGGAATATCCCACCATATTGCACGTTGCAGTTTCTCCCATTTTTTTTAAATGTGTGCACATTTATAACACTATTATTTGTATTATATTATCTTTGCATCAAACTTTTTATTATACTGCATCAAATCTAAATGCGGTGTTTCTAATGCAGCACCTTTGGGAGGGATGGTAAATTTGACATTGTTCTCCTTTTTGACTTCCGTTATCAGTCGCTCTCAATTTTTTTTTAAGTTGTGAAAATTATTGTGAAATTTTTCTTCTGCTGTTTGAGCAAATGGGAATGCAAAACATATTTTTGTGGTGCTGAGAAACCCAGAAATGGGAAAAAGGTCCATCTTGAAGAATTTCCAGCTGGACAGTATTTTTGGGCACTGTTTCCAGACCTTCAGAGCTGCATTAAAAAGGTCTTGTTTTGTGGCCATCAGCCAGACACATTCAGCAGTGGCCAAAATGATTACAATGTAAAAATTTTTGGGTTAAATACAACAAACCAGTTGCTGGGTTTGTTCATATTTTACCCAGCAGATATGTAACCCTTACTACATTTAACCCTTATTTTGTCCTTAATGGCTTTTTGAAAAGGAAAGGAAAGGATGTGACACGTGGCCAGGTATGGTTTCCCATACTAGGAATTTGTGCTCTGCATTTAACCCATCCAAATGCGCACACACACACAGTAGTAAGAAAGTGAACAACAACACACACCCGGAACAGTGGGCAGCCATTGCTACAGCACCCGGGGAGCAGTTGGAGGAACGGTGCCTTGCTCAAGGGACCTAAGTTGTGGTATTGAAGGTGGAGAGAGCACTGGTTGTTCACTCCCACAATCCCTGCCGGACCTGGGACTCAAACCCACAACCTTCGGGTTACAAGTCCAATTCCCTATCCACTAGGCCATGACTGCTCTGCTCTGACGTGTCACCCGTATAGTTTTGAATGGGGAAAAATGTAACACTTAATATGGCCGATCACAAGAATATGAAATATGAAATATTAATTGTAAGCTTAGTATACAGTTTGGGAGAATTGGATGTTTCCCAATGCAAAGAGATATGAGCTGCACTTGGATGCCCGGGAGCTGTTTCAAAGATGTGACATGACTTGTCTTAAAGAGACCTTGGTTGTATTTAAACCAGCATATAGAAAACTAGTATTTTCAGCGGCTACAAATCCCTATCCTCTTGGAGTGAACAGGGCACATTATTTAGTCATTTGGAGTGTACTTGTCAAAGAGGGAGATGTAATTCCTCATTATCTTCAGCTGGGATGTTCCTGTGACAACGCTGATGGACATGAAAAATACATTTTATATTTTAATATGTTGCATATATTATTTATTTATTAAATAGCAAAACTTTAAAAAATATTAAATTTTAAAATATAAAATCTATGTTTATTTGCAACAGTTTTCCACCAAAATAAAAAAAAAAAAACATTTATGACATTATTAAAACAGTGACATCTACTGACGCACACGTACAGTTCAATACATGTACCGAGCCATCCCTACTGTACAGAGATCTGATCATCATCAGTCTGTCTGGAATGACACAAAGAAACAGGCTCAATCCAGAAGAACTGTGTCTCTGAGACGATTCAAGAAAGACACCTGCAAAGCTAGAACTGTTAAAAGTTTGAGGCACTTGTGTAAAAAAGCTGTAAAATGAGGATGCTGTCAAAATAATGTCATAAATTTTCTTGATCAGTTTTCTTGATCACTTTTATTAACTGAATAGAGTTTTTGTCCTCTGTGCTCTTGAGTAGAGTTTCTCAGGACCTTTGCAGGTATCTTTCTTGAAGCATCTTGGAGACGTTGTTCTCCACAGTTATTCTGGATTGAGACTGTCTCCGTTTTCTTCATGTTATTCCAGACAGAAAGGATGATGATCAGATCTTAAAATAATTTTTTAGCTGTTGAAAATACTAGTGTTCTAATAATTCTGGCCCCACTGTACATCTACAGGTGAATTTAATGCACTCTCTGAGAAGACGTTTAAAAAAAAATAGTAGAAGCGACCTGGACACCTACCTTCTCCTCTGTCTGAAGTTCATGGTAACAAGGAGCTGTGGACCGTCCTCACATGTGTCCTCAGTCAGACCCAATCAGGACAGTAATCCACATGTAAAGTGAGAGCGAACACACACAGATCTCCCCTGGTTCTGCTGTGTCCTGCGGTCAGACATGTCTCTTCACATCACAGCCCCCAAATCCCTAATGCCTCGGATGTAATCCACTTAAGTTCGGAGTGTGAAGAGAAGGAAGCTGTAGACGTCTGTAGGATTTTGATTTCAACACAAAAAATTCTAACCAAAGCTAAACTCACTTTTCTGTGTTTCAGACTGAAAACTTACAGGAAGAGCAGGCATGTTCCTGTAGATGAAAGTGGTGTTACTGTAGTGTCAACCCGTCGGTGGTGCTGGTGATCGCTCCAGTGCTTCATGTGTGTTTGCTGCTTCGTTCTCTGAATGCAGATGCCGTCGAATTCAATGTCTTCTCCTCAGATCAGAGCAAGAAGCTGCTGTCAGCTGTGCATCGCTGCTCCAGTCTCAGTTTAGAGCCACGCCGCGTCAGGAATAATGCTGGAATCCAGCCTCTCTCTCTTTCCATATGTGTGTTAATGAGGTGTGTGTGTGTGTGCGCTTGCCTCTCCCCCTCCTGCTCTCCTCAGACACTGACACAATGTGGCTCCTTCAACTCTGGCTCGCTCTCGCTCTCTCACTCTCTCGCTCTCGCTCTCTCGCTCTCGCTTTCTCACTCTTGCTCTCTCTCTCTTTCTCTCTCTCTTCTCTTGTTCTCTCGCTCTCAGTTCAATTCAGTGTGTGCTTTATTGACATGGCAGTTGTTATATGGTATTGCCAAAGCTTAGTGTTTACATTGAGTCTAGAACAGATATATATGCAACAAAAACATGCATTTATATACATTTATAAAGTAGAACAAATTAACATTTTAGAATTCTATGAACCATTTAAAATTCAGTGTGGTGTGGTGTGTGTGAGAGTGAAAGTGAATGTGTGTGCGCACGCGTGTGTATCACCGATTCATTGACTCCTCCCTTATTTTGTGACAGGCATTACTGTATGTTGCAGCTAGTAAGATACAATCTTGTTTTTCAGCTAATATTGAAGTTGTATTTTCTTGTTTAACATTTTGAAGTCAATGCAAAGTGTGTCAAATTTTGGATAAAATGTATTTCTAAATTCTTCATATATTTTCTCTCTCTCTCTCTGGCTGATTCTCTCCCTCTGATTCAGATAGCATAGTTTTACTTAAAGAAGGAGGTTATTGTTTATTTATTAATGATATTTTTTTTAATAATTTGTGCGTGCATTATGGTGGATATATAGCAGACGATTGATTTAAGTAACGCCAGTGGCTGCATATCAGGTTTAGTTGAATATCTTATGTTTTTCTCACTCCACTCTTTTGGAAAGATGTTTCATTTTCGTTCAGTGTACAGTGATTTAATGAGGCTGTAGGTTGTACCTCCTAAACCCCTTTCAAAGTATTTGTAAAATACTCTTTGGTGCCAGATTGAATCCACTGAAGTTCACAAACATTTTAACAGCATTTTATTCAGTAAAAATCTAATCTGACTAAGGTTTGTGTGTTGTGATTAAGTCCAGGAGTTTATAACAGAATAACTTTCACAGCAGTATCTCTGTAATTAGCGGCTATCTGTTTTTAAAGGTGATAGATGTTATCAGTGCGTGGTTCCTGATGAATCCTGAGTGATTCTCACATACAAACATTTCATTACGCTCGATTTAGTGCTGCTTTGTTTTATCATTTCTTTCAACATCCCATCAGATCCAGACACTAAGCCTAATAGATTTTAAGTTATCTTTGATTGTAGTTACTGTGTGTTGATGTATATTGTGTTTTTGAGGTTCTGAGTGTATGTTTGGCTTCTCACAGGAGAGGAGATGAATCTCTCTGTGTTTCTGAAGGGACAGGATTCTGAGATGTTCATGAACATCCTGACATAAATCTTGAATATAATATGTAGTCCAGCTTTTCTGGACAACATTTCTCAATGATCTGCAGATTTTGTGTGTTCTGTCAGAAAGTGGAGCTCTGTCTCAGTTTAGTTTTGATCTGAATCTCTCTTCCGATGACAGCCATGTTCTCCAGAGTCTGCTGGTGTCTGTATTGATGGTCTGTTTCTGTAGTGAGTTTCCACCAGCTCAGTATTTATCTGTTACTGCACTCAGGGTCTTGTCCTTCTGTATTTTTGGGTCTACTCCACCAAACTACTATTACAACCATGAGCCCCGTCAGAGTGGTCGTGGTGGTGGTGTTGCAACAATATACAGTGATATTCTCAATGTTACTCAGAAAACAGGATACAGGTTTAATTCATTTGAAATACTTTTGCTTAATGTTACTCTGCCAGATATGCAAAATAAATCTCTTGTCTTAGCTACTGTGTATAGACTGCCAGGGCCATATACAGATTTCCTAAAAGAATTTGCAGAATTCCTTTCCGACCTATTGGTTAATTTTGATAAAGCGCTAATTGTAGGGGATTTTAACATTCATGTTGATAATAAAAATGATGCGTTAGGACTTGCGTTTACTGACCTGATAAACTCTGTTGGAGTAAAGCAAAATGTCACTGGGCCCACTCATCGTTTTTGCCACGCCACGGGAATGCACTGATCCCAGTGCAGTCGAATGCACACGCTCACAGTCACCTGACTTTTAATCACCACCAGCTGTTTCTAATCAAGACAGCGTTTATAAGCCAGGTTCACTAGTTCCTCAGTGGCTGTGATCAAGGTAACATCCTTCCACCTTACCTTATAACTTACCTCGTTGACTTATCACGTCTGTTTAACCATGGACTACCGCTTCTGAGTGTTTATCTTTCAAGGAAAATACTTATCTGAGTTAAGGATCAACGAAGACGCTTCCTTGGCAACGCTGTGGAGAAAAGAGACACACAACGAGTTATTCACCTGTTCACTTCGCAAAAAGGAGGTTTGAAAGGACTTTGAGTTACTTGCCTTGATCACTGATTTTATGTCTACCTGCAGAGAGATTATCAAGCTTCACGCTGGGGACTCACTCATTAGCACTATTACTTCACGGAAGACCTCTTCACGTAGCGATCTCTCCTCGTGCATCAAACCTGGTACCGAAAGTATACCTACCTTTGAATCCTCACCTGTTCCACTTTGCTTGTCTCCTCAGAACATTAAGAGCGCTGCCTCACCACGTTGCTCACCACCTGTTGAGAGAAAGGAGGATTTAAAGTGACTCAGTTGCTATCTATGGAGATCGCTACGGATTCATGGAAAAGAGGATGCTTTACCTGGGAATCTTCTGTTAAAGCTGGACGATGAATATCATGATCTTCTATCTCCACTGCTTCCATAAAGATTCACAGACTCTTGATTTCCTAATTTTTCTATAATTTCAATTCAGGTGTTCACGCTTCCTCATGATATAGTAGGCAGGTTTGGCGTGCTGTCCAGGGAGCGGGCCGGGAGAACGGCGGGTTCGAACCCTAGCGATTAGAACCCTAGCGAGGGTAAGGGCTCGGCGTCCGGCTCGAACTCCGGCTGCCCCCCAAAAGAGCTTGGAGAGGACAGCAGCCAAAAACTGCCGCCCCAAAAAGGCAAGGGGAGAAGCTGGACGAAGGCATAGTTAATAGGCCTCTGCGGAGGTGGCAGTTGCTGAGTCTCTGCGGATATGGGGAGAAGGTAGCTGGGAAATGAACCTCTGCGGAGGAGGGTATGATGGACCTCTGCGGAGGTAGCAGTAGCTAAGTCTCTGCGGAGACGGGAAGGAGGTTGCTGGGGAATTAATTTCTGCTGAAAATTATGAACCTCTGCGGAGGTGGCAGTTGCTGAGTCTCTGCGGAGACGGGGAGAAAAATAGCTGGGGAATAAACCTCTGCGGAGGGGGGTATAATGGACCTCTGCGGAGGTAGCAGTAGCTAAGTCTGCGGAGCCGGGTTGAAAAATAGCTGGGGATAAACCTCTGTGGAGGGGGGTATAATGGACCTCTGCGGAGGTAGCAGTAGCTAAGTCTCTGCGGAGACGGGAAGGAGGTAGCTGGGGAATTAATTTCTGCTGAAAATGATGAACCTCTGCGGAGGTGGCAGTTGCTGAGTCTCTGCGGAGATGGGAGGGAAGGTAGCTGGGGAATAACCTCTGCGGAGGGGGGTATAAAGGACCTCTGCGGAGGTAGCTGTTGCTGAGTCTCTGCGGAGAAGGGAGGGGAGGTAGCTGGGGAATAACCTCTGCGGAGGTGGGTGATGAACCTCTGGGAGGTAGCAGTTACTGGGTCTCTGCGGAGACGGGGAGAAAGTAGCTGGGGAGTTGACATCTGCAGTGATGGACCTCTGCGGAGGTGGCGGTTGCTGGGTCTCTGCGGAGACGGGAAGAAAGTAGCTGGGGATTAACCTCTGCGGAGGAAGGGAAGCTTGCGGGAGTGGCAGTAGTGGGGTAGGTTAGGGAGCTGGGAATTTAGGATTTAGGGCAGGAAAGAGTTTGCATAGCTTGCTGGATAGAAGCGGGGTCTAGGCGGATGTAGTTCCTGAAAGCTTCAGAGGTCCAGCGACCTAAGGCTTGGATTTGGTTGGGGGCAAGGCCTCTTTCTGCTGCAGAAGTGGTGGCTCCGATCCGGAAAGAGTGGGATGAATATCTTTCTGGAGGGTTTCCAGATTTTGAGAGGATGTTTTTTAAATGCTTTTGGAACCAGAGCCTTGTGGGGGGATGGTTGAATTCGTCGGTGAACAGAGGGTCATGGGGAGAGGAGGCAAAGGAAACCGAAGAACGCTAGGGTAAACATAGCGTCGAGGGTGCGGTCAATGAGGGGGTTGCAGTAGTCTTGGCGAAGGGTGGAGATGCAGCGAGTTAAGATCTCCATGGTTATAGGAAGTCTTTGGTCAGGGCGAGAAGGGTTTTCTCTTTGGAAGCCTTTGATGATGAGGCTGGTTTGGGCATGGCTAATGGTGGGAGAAACGGTGCCGTGTAATAATTTGTGGAAGAATTGGATTCCACTAAGGTAACCTTTAATTGAACTGGCTTGGAGAAATCTGAGGGAATGGAGGTAAGAGATAAAGGAGGTGATGGCTAGTAGGGAAAAATCTGGGAAGGGAAGGTTGTAAATGGAGTGGAAAGTTTTGAAAGCTTTCCAGGCTGTGAGGTAAGACTGTAGGGTTCTGGGGGCTACTGCTTGGATCATGGCATGGAGTGAATGGTCGTAAAGAGGTCTTAGTGGGTGGTTTAGGGGAATATTAGCTGCGAAAAGGGAGGCACTGGGGTTGGCAGGGGGTCGGCATCTGGCGCCAGCATCCTGGATTTCTGCAACAGAAAGCGAGAGAGGGAGTCAGCAATGGTATTGTCTTTGCCAGGAATATGCTTAGCAGTAATAACAAATTGCTTGATAGCAGAAATCCAGACAAGGCGTCTGAGCAGAGGCATGATGGCAGGGGAGTGGGAGCTGTGTTTGTTTATACAGTGGACTGTAGCTTCGTTGTCGCAATGGACTAAAATGCAAGAAGCAGTCCATTCGTGGCCCTAAAGGGCGGCGGCGACGACTATGGGGTATAGTTCGTACAGAGCGCTTGAAGCTTGGTAGGGTGGAACTTCTGCTAGTTCGTGGGGCCAGGAGGAGGCGAACCATCGGTTGGGATAGAAGCCCCCGAAGCCTGAGGAGGGAGTGGCATCGGTGAACAGCTGGATGTCTACGGGATCGGCCAGACAGTCTTTGTAAAAGAAAGAATGGCCGTTCTACTGGGAAAGGAAAGAAATCCAGAGCTGGAGTTCTTGTAGACAAGGGTCGGTTAAGGTTAAGGTATCTTCGAGGGAGGGGACTGAGGAGGATAGGGTTAGCAGGTGGGAAATGAAGAGGCGGCCTTGGGGAATGATGCGCATGGCGAAGTTTAGGTGCCCCAAAATGGAAAGAGTTCGCGTTTGGAGCACTGGGGTTGGTCTAGGAAATTGGTAGAAATCGTGAAGATTCTATCCAATTTCTCTTTGGCGAGGGAAGCTTCGAATTTCTGTGAATCAAGATTGATGCCTAAAAATTCGATGCATGTGCTGGGGCCTAGAGTCTTTTCTTGGGCGATGGGGATTCCAAGATCGATTCCAGGTCGGCAGCAGGGGGGGCGTGGGGGGGGATGACTAAGAAATCATCAAGTAGGTGGATGAGGTGGTGGATCTGGTAATTGTTTGACAGAATCCAGCAGATTGCTTCGGAGAGCATGACGAATATTTTGGGACTGCTTTTACATCCGAAGGTCAGGCGAACGGCGAAATAGAATAGGTCCCGCCATTGTATGCTGAAGAGGTGCCAGAAATCGGGGTGAATGGGCATGACTTTGAAGGGAGAGGTGATGTCAACCTTTGCAAGCCATGCGCCTCTGCCAACTTTTTTAATGATTTCGATGGCTTGGTCGACGTTGTGGTAGAGCAAAGAAAATTCCTCGAGGGGAATTAGGCTATTGATGCTGGGTTTAGGGGAATTGTGCGAGGAGGAGAGGTCGATGATGAGCCTCTTTTTTTTTTTTTTTTTTTTCCTGAGTATTTTCGAGTTGCAACGCAGATTGGGCTGACTCGAAAGATACTGAAAGGTGGGGAGGAAAAAAAGGGCCGATCATGAAAGTGGAGTCTAATTCTTTTTTATTAGAGTGTCCACTGTGTCTGGTTCGGTGGTGGCAGACTTGCGGTTGGGGCAGATGTGGGACTGGGAGGGGACGCTGGTCACTCCGGGGTGAAATCCTTGTGTAAGACCTGATAATAGATAAAGGGAGAAGTTAGGATCAGGATGGGATGACGATTCAGCAGACAAAAATGAAACTTTGACAGGAGACGATAAATACTTAGCGGGGTTTTTTTCTTTTTTTTTTTTTATAAATTTGAAATATAGATGCTTCTGCTGGAAGCTGCTGCGGCCTCTGATGGAGACGGGGATGAAGCATGTCTCAGATGGAGACGGGGTGAAAATAGAGATGGTCTAAATCCTGGAAAACAAATAAATGCAGTTATGAGATTTATTAAGAATAGTGGGTTGTATAATAGGATTTAGGAGGGATTAGTTCATTCTTTTTACGCTCCATACAG
>JAUCMR010000028.1:19514869-19528474 GCA_032357425.1 Enteromius argenteus | reverse complement strand
TACATGAAATAAACCTGCTCCCGACCACGTTTAAGCTTACAGACCTGTTGCTATGACAGCAAGTCCGAGATGCACATTGAAGAACGAAACAATCCAAGATCAGGACAAATCCTCATCAAACAAATCCAGCTAACTGAGTAAGCGACGTACGAAGAACGGACCCCAGGTGAGTAATTTTGGGAGACATGCAAAATGTGCAGAGCTGTGGGTCCCCAGGAACAAGTTTGAAAAGCACTGGTAATCAGACGCTCTAAAGCCTCATCTGTTGTCAACAAACATCTGTAAGCTGCTGTAAGACAAAAGCTTCTGTTATCAGCCCTGTTCTCACTAACAATGACGACTAGAGCCATGATATGTTTTAAAAATCCTTTTAAATATAAAAGTATAGTGACTATCACAATAGCAACACAGAGGAACAATATCACCAGAATCACTTCCAGAGCGATTTTTTTAATCATAAAAACTTTAAAGAGTTGAAGCTTTTAAAGCAGCAGATAACACATCATCTTAGAATAAACATCCGTTTGCTTTTTAATAGTTATAGTTACAGTTCTTGACATGAAGGGGCCTTGACTCTACATGTAAAAAATATTTTTCTAAGTTATAAACGAGTGTGTGTTTATATACACATAACAAATATACACAGCACACACACACATATTATGTAAACAAAATCTTTCATTTTGGATTAATTATTTGACAGCACTGGTTCTTATTTATAATAACAAAGATAAAATAAAAAGAAAGAAAAAAAAGAACTGGAGGAAAAGATGATTTTCTGATCTTCTGAAATCTTTAGCTTGACTTTTCTTTTTTTTGTCCTATTCCTACAACTCAAACATCATTTTCGATGTCTTTGAATGGAGAATAGAAATATAAAAATAACAATATTAACTCATTGTGACTTTTGACAGGTCACATATGTTTATAAATAAACGGGATTTGTGAGTGATTGAGTTGATCTGCAGTGATCCGGGAGTTTCCCATCAATTCTTCAGCTTCAGGGCTTGTTTCTCCTCAGCCGTTCAGGACAAGATCAGAAACAATCTCTCTCTCTCTCTCCTCTCTTCCTCTCTGCTCTCAGGCATTTCCTGTGCACAGGCCATTTATTTAAAGGACGAGCAGCTTAGGGCCTACTTTGCTCTCAGATCTCACTTCTGATTCGCTCACAGATAATAGTATTATTAATATAATTCCTTACATTTATAAAGTGCTTTTCTGGGCACTTAAAGTGCTTTACATTGTCCATGATGTGACAGCCATAGTGCACCAGAACATCCACCACAGAGAAGACAGAGTGATGTAGGACGGTGCTGTTTACAGTATTGTGTCCCTGTCACTACACTGGGCTGTTAGGACCCACACAGAGCACACTCTCAGATCTCACGACGACATCTGATTTGCTCTCAGGTCTCACAGATCTTGTCTGATTCGCTCGCAGATCTCACAGCGATGTCTGATTCGCTCACAGATCATAGATCTCATCTGATTTGCTCTCAGGTCTCACAGATCTTGTCTGATTCGCTCACAGATCTCACAGCAGTGTCAGATTCACTCACAGATCTTGTCTGATTCGCTCACAGATCTCACAGCAGTGTCAGATTCGCTCACAGATCTTGTCTGATTCCCTCTCAGATCTCACAGATCTTGTCTGATTCGCTCACAGATCTCACAGATCTTGTCTGATTCGCTCTCAGATCTCACAGATCTCGTCTGATTTCCTCTCAGATCTCACAGATCTTGTCTGATTCGCTCGCAGATCTCACAGATCTTGTCTGATTCGCTCGCAGATCTCACAGATCTCACAGATCTTGTCTGATTCCCTCTCAGATTTCACAGATCTTGTCTGATTCGCTCACAGATCTCACAGCAGTGTCAGATTCACTCACAGATCCTAGATCTTGTCTGATTCGCTCTCAGATCTCACAGCGATGTCTGATTCGCTCTCAGATCTCACAGATCTCATCTGATTCGCTCGCAGATCTCACAGATCTCACAGATCTTGTCTGATTCCCTCTCAGATTTCACAGATCTTGTCTGATTCGCTCACAGATCTCACAGCAGTGTCAGATTCACTCACAGATCCTAGATCTTGTCTGATTCGCTCTCAGATCTCACAGCGATGTCTGATTCGCTCTCAGATCTCACAGATCTCATCTGATTCGCTCACAGATCTTGTCTGCTTCTCTCTCATTGCAGATAGTGTGTGATGAAGCGTGAAGATTTCTGGCTTGTTTTATTGACTCTTCTGCTGTTTCTCTGAATGAAACAAGAGCAGTTTCTTCTCGCTGAGCTTTGGCTTTCTCTTCTTTTATTGATTGTTTAGCATCCAGCTTTTCCTCTTTCCGTCTGAAGTGTGGACTGAAATCTCCTGACTAAGAGCTTTAGCACAGAAACACTTTCTTTTCTCAGTTTTGTGATCTCTTGACTCTTCTCTTGAGTGTCAGTATCTGTCCTGCTTCACGTTGCCTCAATGATTTTTAGTGGACTTAAATAAAATAAGATATATATTTTAAACTCAAATAATTCAAGGTTCAAATTACATGAGGTAAGTGAGTGTTGGGTTTTATGGTGTTTTATTTGTAAGTGCGTGAGTCTTCTGTTTCTCTCTTCAGCGTTGCAGGATGGTTTTAGTGATCTCAGGATGTCTCTGTCCATTAAGAGCCTGTGTCCTGCAGATACAAGTGTGTCCAGTGCTTGACTTCAGGCTGTAGATCCACTTCCTGCCAGACAAAGATGCGCTGGTGTTTTGGTCTTTGTGTTTGTCTGTTGGAGGCTTCTCTCAGACCGGCTTGGATCCGCTCACGTGCCGCTGTGTTATTCACGCTCTCTGACTTCTCTTTACTCAATCTCCTGCATTATTTCCACCCTTTCTGTCCAGGAGAAAAAGCTACACTTTATTTATACTGGCTCATGTTGTCATAATTTGGGGTCAGTTGTCACAGTTATTATTTTATGTCGTAATATAAATAAAATATAAAATATTTAATAGGATATGTTTTTTTAAGGTAACTATAAAACAATTATGTCCAGGGTTATTGTAGTTAAAATAAACTGAATCTAAAATTAAAAGAATACAAATAACATATAGATAGACAGACAGAAAACAAAAATGTATGTGCAAAAACATAAAGAACGCAAAATTACTAAAATGTAAAATTAAAAAGTCAAATAAAAATAAAAACATAATAAATAAAAATATAACTGATTCAAAATATTAATAATTCTGTCATATTATCTCCATGATAATAAAGTAACACTGATTATGGCACACAACAAAACTCAGAACAAATCATGAAATGGCAGAAATGTCAAAGATAAATCCAGAAAAATCAAACCATGTTTTAGCCCATTGTAGTTAAAGAATTAATGTACAACAATAAAACAATAGAGTTGTGATCTTGCACTTATTATATTGTGTGTTCACGATCGTCTGAGAGTGCATCATGTTTTCTGATCTGATTTTAATGCTAACAGCCTGTGATGTGGATTTGTGTCTGGGATTGTAGGACACGGCATATAAATCCTGTGTGTGTCTCATGAGGGATAATACCAGTGTGTGTGTGTGTGTGTGTGTGAGAGTGTGTTTTTTTTGTCATGGTCCAGGATCAGACACTCTGAACTCAATCACCAGCTCTTTGTGTGTGTGTGTGTGTCCTGATCTCAGTGATGCAGGATTCATTCAGCAGATTCATTCAGAGAATTAAACCTCAGTCTGTGACTCCACCATCTGCTGCCCAGGGAAACGATCTTAAAAAACACTTTTTATTTCATTCCTAGATTTCATGTTAGTATTTTATTCATATTTTTTATTTAAATTTACTTTTATTTTATATTAATTCACACTTCTTGTATTGTTTCAACTCATGTTATTGTTATTTTATTTATTATTATATTATTTTATGATTCTTTTTAATTTTATTATAATTTTTTGTTTAGTCTACTTTTTGTAATGTTATTTTTTATTTATGTTATTTTAGTTTTATTTTAATTTAGTCTTTTAGTCCCATGCATATTCATCTCTGGTCATACATCATCCATGCTTCTGCTGAAGTGCCAGCCCAAACTAAACTCTTTTGAGCTCTTGTACGGTCAGTTTTCCATTCACAGCTTCTCATGCGTCCTGAACATGTTTGTTCTCTTCACGTTTACTTGAGATTTCTCCCATCATGCTCTCTGGGAGCCGTGAGTTCTTAAATATTCACGAGAAGCTTTTAAACAAGCAGCCGCTTTAGCAGTTCTCAATAATGCAGGAGAAGAGAGCAGACGATAATGGAGCAAGAACAAGAACAACGTGTGACACTGAGGCCGAGAGACAGACAGACAGACAGACAGCGCGCAAGAGAGAGAGACGGGTTCCTGTTCATCTCTGCAGGGTTTGTACGACACACATGTAGGGCTCCTGGAGAAATGGACAGTCAGAGCAGGGTACTTCTGCTCTGAAGCAAGGTCTCAGCTTTCAAATTTTGTAATTTTTAAGAAATTCAAACAATAAATACCATTTTGAGACTTTTTAATGTGTTGTGACAGATGGCTTGTAGCATTAAATAAACATGAATGAACATCAGAAGGTATCTTGGTACTACTTCACATCTACTACACTCCTGTCAGCTTTATTTGTCTGACAAAATATTCAGCCTTATGATTGGTCAGACTACCTTTCAATCAAACTCTCATCGACGAGTCAATTCTGCCAATAAAGCCATGTGCATGCGCTCCATATTTTCTGTAAAAAAAATACATGAACAACACCAGTTTAAACTCGCGCATTCTTTAAACAGAAAGACACAATAATGACCTGATCACACACCATTGGTTGAGCCGGTGTTGATATGTCAGATATAATATGATATAATATAATATGTTCTGATACTTTCTCTGTAAATGAGAGGAATGAGGATGATGAGGATGAAGGCTGGGTAGATTGGTCATGAGACATGATCGATTTAAGGAAGATGCTCTGTTCCTTTAAACACCTTCTGATGTTCAATAATGTTTATTTACTGCTGCTGTTAGTGTAGGAACAGAAGATCAGTTCACATGCAGCGATCCAGCACATCACATTAAAGAGACAAACAGTGTTTGAACAAACAAAGAGACACATTTGAAAGCTGAGAATTAATTGATATTGTCAGCTCAGCACTGACGATGATGATAATGATGATGTGTTGATTTTGAGCCGAAGCAGTGGCTCAGGTCTTCTTTTCTCTGTCAGAGACTGAAGCAGCAGCAGAAAGTGGGTCAGACACACACAGACAGATGTTGACATCTCTGGAAATGGTTTTGTGTGGAATGAGCTCTGGGTGGAGAGACGGATTCCTCCTGTGTGTGTGTGTATGTTCAGTAACTCAAAGCAGCTGTGTTGCAGGAAGAGGAAATGCCTGAGAGTCTCATTTCACCAGTGCTGGATCTCATCATAGAAACACCCTGAACGCACCCATCACACACACACACACAGGCCGCCTCCACTCACATGTAAAACTCTGTAACTGAGAAGTTACACTGGTAAAGTGAATGTTTACCACGATATCTACATGTCTGAGTGTGAACCTCTACAGAATTGAAATGCAGAGAGTGAAGTAGTGCTTGTGTGTGTCTCAGGCTGTGCAGTCTGACGCTGAAGAGGCTGATCGTGCTGAAGGAGCTGGATAAGGATTTGAGCTCGGTGCTCATCGCTGTGAAGATTCAGGTCAGACTCCTGAGATCCATCAATCAATCACTTTTATATATGTAGCGCTTTTAACAATACAGATTGTAGCAAAGCACTGAACATTATCAAATAGGAGAACAGAGTGATGGTAATGTATAATGACAAAATTAAACTATTTATTTATTAAGTGCAGAGATGGTCTCTGTAATCAAAATGACGATTATCACTAGAAATTAGATGCCCCCACACGTCTTCATCACTAGAGCCTCAGAAACATCTTCATACAAACCATTGAAAGACTCCAGTGTTTATCCAAAACTTCTGTCTAGACTCAAATGAACCTCTGATACTTCTGTTGTTATAGAAATCAATAAAAGGATACATATGATGTCACTTTAATGTTGTGTATACGCTTATTTTTCAGATTTGCAATGGATATTATATTAATATAACTAAATTAATAATTTAAAGATATGATTGATGTTAAGTATGATATGTATATAATCATACATTTATGTGTTTGTGTGTGTGTCTATGTGTGTGTGTATGCAGGGCTCCAAACGAGTGTTGCGATCAAACGAGTATGCTCTTCCTCCCAACGGTCTGATGGAGACGGAGCTGGAGCTCACCTTCTCTCTGCAGGTACGACTCTCTGGATTCAGTGAATGATTCATCAGTTATGATATTTTGCAGAAAAACAAATTCATCCATTAACGTTCATTCTGTCATCATTTACTTCCGCATATGGGGTTCGCACTTGTATGTCTTTCTTCAGTGGAACACAGAAGATGAGAAATGAGAAATGTCAATGAGATGTTGTTGTTTGAACCCCAGTGTTCTTCAGAATGTCAGAATGTCAGAAAGTCACACAGGTTTGGAACAGCAGTGAATGATGGCTGGGTGAACTGTCCCCTCTCAGATGATTGTGTTTGTGAGAGCTGTGATGTCTGGTGTTCCTCTGACAGTATCCTCACTTCCTGAAGAGAGACGCCAACCGCCTGCAGATAATGCTGCAGAGGAGAAAACGCTACAAAAACAGGACTATTCTGGGCTACAAGACGCTCGCGGTCGGAGTCATCAACATGGCCGAGGTAACAGCTGGTAATTCCCATTCACACCAAGAACAATAATCATAACAATAACAATATCAGCAGTGGAAAATATCCAGTTTATTAAAAGCGCTGCTGTTTTGTCGTCTGCTGCTTTATAGGCTCACATTTACATTTATTAATTTAGCAGACACTTGTATCCAAAGTGACTTTGCGAGTTGAGAATACATCAAGCAATTCATCTTAAAAAGGCAAATAAACACAGGAAGTGGTCATAACAAGAAGTTTCAGGCATTGATTAAATAATTTTTAGGCTGTTCCAATATTATTTTTTAGGATAAAGTCAAGTAGTGTCAAAAGAGATGAGTTTTTAGTTGTCGAGCGAAAACTCCAGGAACGGCCTGGAAAGGTGAATGAAAATGTTCTGGAGAGTGATTTTGAGCCTCTCTGTGATAGTACCACGAGGCGTTGATCATTCACAGATCTCAGACTTCTGGAGGGGATGTAGATTGGTAATAGTGAGTGCAAGCAGGTGGGAGCCTGTGGCTGTTCTATATGCAAGCATCAATGTCTTTAATTTAATGCGAGCTGAAACAAGGAGCCAGTGCAAGGAGATAAAGAGAGGTGTAACATGGGCTCTTTTGGGCTCATTGAAGAGCAGTCGCACTGCTGCATTCTGGATCTTTTGTAGAGGTTTGATTGTGCTTACAGGACGTCCAGCCAGAAGGGCATTGCAGTAGTCCAGCCTAGAATGGACAAGGGCCTGGACAAGAAGTTGTGCAGCATGCTCTGTTAGGAAGGGTCTGATGTTTCTGCAAACCTGCAAGATCTATCAGTCTTTGCAATGTGCTCTGGTCAGCTGATCATCAAAGTTTAAACCAAGATTTCTGACAGAAGTTGATGGGGTAATTGTAGATAACCCTATCTGGATGCTGAAGTTGTGCTTTAGAGCTGTAGTAGTCAGGAAGACAAGAAGCTCAAATTTGGCCAGGTTGAGCTGCAGGTGATGATCTTTCATCCATGCCGATGTTCTCCAGGCAGCCTGAGAGCCGTGCAGCTACCGTTGGATCATCTGGATGAAAAGAGAGATAGAGCTGTGTGTCATCAGTGTAGCAGTGGTAGGAGTAGCCACGTTCCTCAATGATGGGACTCGTAATGTAGTGTATGTGGAAAAGAGAAGCGGTCCTAGAACGGATCCCTGAGGAACCCCAGTGACTGGTTTCATTCTTCTCCCTGCATTTGTTATGAATTGTTTTTTCTTGTTATTTTTTGTATATATTTTAAGTGTTGCAGTAAGGGAACTCAGATATGACTAGGTGAAGCTGGAGTGAGTTTGAGATGTGACTGACAGCAGGTGTTTGATCAGGTGCTGCAGCATCCCACAGAAGGCGGACAGATTCTGGGTCTACATAGCAACATGAAGGAAGCACCAACATGTGTAGCTGAGATTAGCGTGTTCTCACTGTCCAGTCAACCCATCGACCATGAGTACAGCAGCGGCCAGACTGGAGCCAAGAGCAAAGCCTCAGGTACACATGTGCACACACACACACTCACAAACTGCTGATCTGTTTATCTGTCACTCTATTAATATCACTCATCATCAGGCCCTTGGATAGGAACACAGTGTTCTTCGATCACGTCTGGTGTGTTACATCAGTGAGGGTTGAGTTACAGGTGTGTGACCTTTGACCTGTGTTCTTCTCAGATCGGTCTCCTGACATGGATAATTACTCAGAGGATGATGATGACAGTTATTCATCAGGACAGGAGGGCAGTGATGATGCTGGGCATGCACAGGTGGGATGCACCGAAGACTCATTAAAAACATAAAATGAAACAAAATCTATCTAATGTATCTGCTAGATTATTTCATACATACACAAAGACCAATTCTGATTTGTTGTGTGTGTAATCATGCTTGTCAATACTTATTCTTTGACTTATTCAAAATCTTATTCTGATTCTGATTTCTCCTTCTGGTGTCGAAGGATTTGTACGATGAAGATGACGACATAAGAAAGCTAAAAAAACCCAGACGGAAAATGATCAGATCGGTCTCAATGACACGAGTGAGGAGTTCTGTTTGTCTGTCTCTCTGTCCCTCCATCTCTCTGTCTGTCCCTCTGTCTCTCCGTTCCTCTGTCTGTCTGTTTGTCTTTCTCTCCGTTCCTCTGTCCCTCTGTCTGTCTGTCTCTCCGTTCCTTTGTCCCTCTGTCTCTCCGTTCCTCTGTCCCTTTGTCTGTCTCTCCGTCCCTCTGTCTGTCCCTCTGTCTCCGTTCCTCTGTCTGTCTCCGTTCCTCTGTCTCTCTGTCCCTCCGTCTCTCTGTCCCTCTGTCCATCTGTCTCTCCGTTCCTCTGTCCGTCTGTCTCTCTGTCCCTATGTCTCTCTGTCTGTCTGTCCCTATGTCTCTCTGTTCCTTTGTCCCTCTGTCTGTCCCTCTGTCTGTCCGTTCCTCTGTCTGTCTGTCTCTCCGTTCCTCTGTCTCTCTGTCCCTATGTCTCTCTGTCTCACCATCCCTCTGTCTCTCTGTCTCACTGTCCCTATGTCTCTGTCCCTCTGTCCCTCTGTCTCTCCTTCCCTCCGTCTCTCTGTCTCTCTGTCTCTCCCTCTCTGTCTCTGTCTGTATGGCAGTAGTACAGAAGAGGAAGTTTATTCATTCACTATGTTTATTTGTAACAATGATTCTGTCCCGTCTGATGTTTACAGCAACCCAACTTCAAGCAGAAGTTTGTGGCCTTATTGAAGAGATTTAAAGTCACAGACGAGGTGAGCTTTTCCAGGAGGTTTCACAATGGACATGTGAATCTGATTGTGATTGTTCCAGGGTCTGGTTTCTACTTGATTTAGTTGAACACTGGTGCAATTGAGCTCTACTTGCATAATCACAAATATGCACACTGTGGATGACAGAATAAATATATTTAAAACATAAACATATGCACAATTATCAAATATGAAATGTACGTAATGATATGCATCTCAGCACTACAAAAGGTATATTTGAATCTGATTTCTATTATATATATTTAAGTCTGATTGAGCTGTCAGTCCAATCACTAACAGGTTATTTCATGTATGTAAATGTGGCTGCTGTCTGGTTGTTTTCTGTCTGTCTGATGTGCTTCTGATGTGTTGAGGTTCTGGACTCAGACCCGGTGGATCAGACACAGGAAGTGGAGGAGGATCTGGATCTGCTGTATGACAGTCTGGAGGTGTATAATCAGAGTGACAGCGGGCCGGAGCTGGAGGACAACGAGAGCGTCCTGAGCACTCCGAAACCCAAACTCAAGTATGAGTCCTGTCATCCAGTGGTTTTATCTGCTTCCTCTGGTGTTATTTGTTCACAGCCGTATGGTTAAATATCAGCAGCTGGACATGAGATGTGTATGTGTGTGTGTTTCAGGCCATTTTTTGAGGGCATGTCTCACTCCAGTTCTCAAACAGAGATTGGCAGCATTCACAGTCAAAATCTCCACAGAGATGCAACGTCTAACATGGTGAGATTCACTCACACTCACACACACACACACAGGCATGTTTGTTTTGCTGTATTTGTATACCCATCACACAAGCCTTTTTGCATTTTTACATTTTAAGATAAACTTAATTTAGCACTTTGAATAATTTATTTCCCTTGGACCGACCAAATGTCCTCACAAAGTAAAAAATGTCAGGTTTTACTATCCTTGTGGGGACACTTGGACACTCAAAACTATAGCAAAACAAGTCCACACACCGAGTCAGCATTCAGAAACTGTGTGACAAAAGAAGAGTTTGTGTGTAAGCAACTAAAAAAACTGTAAATCAAAAAAATAGACTTCTCCAAAAGCCTGGATGTACAAATGAGTCCAAAAGGGAGAATCTGAGCGGTTGGTCATTTCACTCTTAGTTTAGCAGACATCTCTGACCGGTGAATAAACATGAGCTGATGTCATGTGAATTTTCACCCAATGTTAACCTGAGGGTGTGCTGTGGGCACTTGGGATGTTTGGGGGTTTATGGGTATTTTTAGGGCCTGACATCAGATCTGTGTGAGGACCTGATCCATCTCTGGAATCACAAACATCTGAGAGATAGACACGTTTGGACACGTGTGCTGAAGAAGAGAGTTTTCAGTGCACTGTTTACATCCCATCATCCTCCAGCACCTCAGGATTCATTACTTCAGTTTGAAGTTCTTAGCAAAGCATATTACTAATAAAAAAAAAATTACAAGTCATTTACAAGTAATTTACAAAATATCTTCATGAAACATGATCTTTACTTCATTTTGACCCATAAAGTGTATTTGAAATATACCTGTGCTGCTGATGACTGCTTTTGAGCTCCAGGAACACATTTCAGTCGAATCAACAATTGATGCACAGAACCAAGTCCCGTCCTACATTTATCCTTTTTTTTCCGATAACCTGTTGAACTTCCTGTGCAGGCTGCTGACTTCCTGTCGGTGGAGCGCTGTAAGACGACCGGCTCACAGCAGCAGGAGGACAGCAGTATGGAGACCAGTGGCGGGGTGAGAGCCCACACACACACACACACACTCACACAAAAGGTAGAATCTTCTTCGTTTTGAGCATTTATTAAATCTGTAATCTGATCTTGGTCTGATTATAATGCTTGTGAATTCTCAGCTGATTCAGATCAGTTCACTCATGTTTTGGAGATGTTTTTAATGAGTGAATCAGTTCAGGTGGAGATCTGAGATCTGTGATGAAGCGTTCGTCTCTAATTGAGCTCTGCTCTGCATGTCGTCTCCTGCTCTTTCCCTCGCTGTGAGTTTAATACATTATTCAGACGAGAGGAAACGAGCCGCCCCCTCACTGTGACCTTTGACCTTTACTTCAGACGCAGCTCAGTGATGTTTCATTCAAACTCCAACCCCTGGGTCGACATGAATTATTCCTCTAAACATCAATAAATAATTTACTGAATCTGTATAATACAGTGTAGAACAGCTGTTTTCTGTGTGAATATGTGTTAAAGTGTAGTTTATTTCTGTGATGTTCAGCTGTATTTTCAGCATCATTACTCCAGTCTTCAGTGTCACATGATCTTCAGAAATCATAATAATATACTGATTTACTGATCAACACACATTTCTGATTATTATCAGTGTTGAAGCAGTTGTGCTGCTCAATGTTTTTGTGGAAACCATGATGCATTTTATTTTTCAGGATTCACAGATCAAAAGAACAGCATTTATTTAATTTAGAAATCTTTTGCTACATTACAGCATAAAACATTATTACTTGACTGTCACTCTTGATCAATTTGATGCATTCTTGATGAATAAAAGTCTAAGTATCCTCTCCCTTCTTTTTCTTCTAAATCTTACTGACTGCAAACCTTTGAATGCCGTTCTATCACAGTTTGCACTAAACATGAGAATGTAATGCTATGTTTTAATGATACAATGTTGAATGTTGTTTATGTGATCTATTCCTGAAGGAAATTATTTGAATATGATGAGTGTGTTTAGTGGTTTCTGGCTGTGTGTGTGCAGGAGGCTGAAGCAGAGCACCATGGGATGGTGATGGCAGATGTGTCGGAGCCCAGCAGCAGGAAGCTCTGTAAGATGGAGTCCCAGAACTTCAGCAGTCCCAGGTACACACTGACACTGATGCTGGAGCTCTGCTGGTGTTTGTGAAGGTGACGTGAGCTGCTGTGTTCATGACCTCCAGTAAAGCAGAGAGCAGAGTCCAGCGGCGCGCTCGCAGCACATCCATGAAGGAGCGCCAGAACTCCCGAGCCCAGAGCGAGCGCACCATCAGCGTGGACAGTGAGTGTTCTCCAGAGAGCCGCTTCAGCGCTCAGGTGAGCTCCACACACACCAACTGCTCTGACTCCATGAGATTACGGCAGGCGTGTGTGTGAGGTGTGTGTGTGTTTGTGTTGCTCAGGTGCCCCGGAAATCAGTGTATGATCAGCTGAATCAGATCCTGATCTCAGATGAGAGACTCCCTGAGAACATCATCCTCATCAACACAGTGGACTGGCAGGGCCAGGTGTGTGTGTGCCAAATACAGAAATGTAAATGTAGTAATTGTGTGTACTAATTGGGTGTAAATGATTTTATTATTTCTTCTTTATGTCTATTAATCAATGCATCAGATGCATCTGTGTTTATGATCATTATTTTGAATGGATGTAAAAAAGCTCAGAAAAAAAGTTTCTTCTTTTGTTTCTCATATTGACCTCATAGTGTATCATCATCACTACAGTTTGGACATAAAAGATATCACACAGAATTATGATGATTGCAGGAATATTTCTGATGTCTTTGTGCTGAATCATGTTTAATATCGTTATGTTGTTGTTGATGTTCAGTATGTGGAGGAGGTCCTGCAGAAACACGCTCAGCCCATCGTGTCCACCTGCTCCGCCGCTGACGTCCAGGCTGCATTCAACACCATCGTCACACGCATTCAGAGATTGTGAGTGACCACACACTCACACACACACACACACACATCTATATATACTGTGTTTATGTAAGTGTCTCGGATGGTTGCAGCAGTTCGTCATAATTTGTCTGCAGCTGTCAGTGTGATTTGATCCTCATAACACTCACTGACCCTTCAGTGTTAAAGAGCTTGAGTATTTAAAGTGGCAGATGACAAAACTGCAGCACGCTTATAATAAACTGAATCTCATCATTCACTAGTCTGCACACTAATTTAGCTTTCATTATGGCTAACAGTAAAATTAATAAAAAAATCTAAATCTTCTGCTCATCAAGCCAGCATTAATTTGATTTAAATTACTGCAAAAACAACACTTTTGAAATGTTTTTACTATTTAAAGCAGCTGTTTTATGTGTGAATATGTGTTAAAGTGGAATTTATTTCTGTGATGTTCAGCTGTATTTTCAGCATCATTACTCCAGTCTTCAGTGTCACATG
>JAUCMR010000028.1:19429165-19441157 GCA_032357425.1 Enteromius argenteus | reverse complement strand
CTCTCTCACCACACCTGTTTCTCTGCACCTATCTCTCTCCACCTGTCTCACCGCACCTGGCTGTCTCTCTGCATCTTTCTGTCTGCACCTGTCTGTCTCTCTGTATCTGCACCTGTCTCTCTCACCACACCTGTTTCTCTGCACCTATCTCTCTGCACCTGTCTGTCTCTCTGCATCTTTCTGTCTGCACCTGTCTGTCTCTCTGTATCTGCACCTGTCTGTCTGCACCTGTCTCTCTCACCACACCTGTCTCTCTGCACCTGTCTCTCTCACCACACCTGTTTCTCTGCACCTATCTCACATACCTCACATACACGATGGTCCTTCATATGCAGCAGATGTTGACGTGTGTTGACTGTGTCTCTTCAGGTTTCAGAAGATGCTCAACGGCTCTCTGGTTATTAGTGATGTGAGCACTGAGGACACAGGTGTGTACACCTGCATCGCAGGAAACACCTGCAGCATCAGAGACACGGCAGCACAGCTCTATGTCGTGGGTGAGGAACATTTTAAACTGATTGTTGTGTTTTTAAAAAAAAGTAAGAAAAAGTTGATGTGTTCATGTACACACACAGATCATAGAACGTGTTTGTGATTTTTATAGTGCTTCATCCAATACACAGGGTTTCCGTGGCTCTTAAAACATAATAAAACGTCTTGATTTGTTATTTCACAAATGAAGGCCTTATGTCTAAAAATAGAGCGGAAAGTCTCTATATGGACTGCAAACAATTTCTTTCTTTCTCTGTTTTCAGCACAAATATCCAAACTTCTTCTAAGTGAGTTTATGCTTAAAACTAGAGCAAATATCTTTGAATAGGGAATTAAAACTTTTTCACTTTGAATTAAGTAGATTTTTCTGAACCTTTTGGCAGATATTTGTTCTTGTTTTAATCATAAACTCACTTCACTTGAATCTTGCTCATAAAACAAGACTATTAGGTGATCATCTTTAAATTGGATTACTATTCCAGATATTTAAAAAGAAAATTTCTGAAGGATTTAGGTCAGTATTGAAGAGGTTTAGACAACTCAAATGAAGTTCAGTGAAATGTTACACGGATGTTTTGATCGGATCCAACGTCTTTGAAGTGCTTATAAACTGATACACTGTCCAGTGACACACATTCGTTATCAGTGCGTTACATTGTTGCCTAGCAACTGTGGAAAGCTACAGTTACACTGATGAACTTCTAGTTCTGAACAGTTTATTCTGATGAAGGTGTAAGAGCTCAGTGAATGGCCTTCAGTGGTTTTACTGTGATGTTTCTGTGATGTGTCAGACTGATGTGTTCTGTCCCTGTTCTCAGAGAAGCCTGTGCACCCACGCACTGAAGACGAGGATAAGAGTCAGTTTAAGATGTTCCAGACGATTGCGCTGTCGGTGGCTGTGGCCGTGGCGTACATCATCGCTGTGCTGGGACTGATGTTCTACTGCAAACAGAGACGCAAGAACAAACGGCTGCAGAAGAACAGCTCCGGAGAAGAGCCCGAGATGGAGTGTCTGAACGGTGGGGTACTACAGAAAAAATGTGCTATTCACACTGCAAAAAATGCTAGAAAAGACTAGATTTTTTTTGTCTTATTTCCAGCCAAAATATCTAAAAATTCTGAAATCAAGAAGAATTTTCTAGACAAGAAAAAAATATAGAAAAGTGAAGATTCTAAAGGCCTTGAAGGAGATCCCATAATAACTGAATAAAGATTTACAGTAGTAATAACAAATACAATTTTATTATATTCAGTTTCAGTTTATTTCAGCTCAACACTGAAAAAGGTGTAGGCTGAAGCCTTGCTTATTATGCCTACCCTTTGTACATTAACATTTGATGAGCGACACTTACAACAAATCGCACAAAACATTATCCCAACAAACATAATCACTTGTAGATATAACGAACAAAACATGTTATATGACATATTATCATGTTTCTTAAATATGATGGTTTCATGATTATCTCTAATATAGACACTCAACATAATATATGATATTTACCATCTGAATCTAACCAGGTCAACAAATGAAAAGACGCTTTTTACCCCAAATACCATACATGTACATATTCTTTAGTTATTTAAAAATTGCTGCTTTAATTATCTTAAACAACAGTGAAAATCATAAAGAACACCTTTGTTTCAAAATATATGCATTAATCGTACTGATTCTCATTTGCTACTTAAATCTACAACGTTTTATAAAACATAAAATGGATCAAGTAAGCGCAGAATTAACATATTATCTCAAGGATCAGCCAAATTTGCATGTGCATCTTAAAAAGTGGATGTTTTGTGCTCTGCAATGTTTTTGTGCCAATGTAGGGGTTTATATGTAAATAATATCAAAGATGCCTTGAGCCTCGTTGTACCCTACTGTCACATGATTAATATCAGACTAATCAATCAGCTGCTATCTGCCGGTTTGAGATGTTCTCTTATCTGTAGAGGTTGTTCAACCTTGTCCTTTCCACTGCTTCCCAAAGACACATGTTCTGTTTTCACACATTATTTAGAGATGTTTGTGTTTCCTGTAGGTGGCGCTGTTCAGCTGAACGGCCACAGGATGTCTGAGATCCATGAAGAAGTGGCTTTAACCACCATAGCACCTTCAGTGAACTCAGAGAAACAGCAGAGCTGCGGTGATAAACTGCCCTTTCCCAGAGCGCACCTGCAGACCATCACCACTCTGGGTAATAAATCATCGAAACAGAACCAGACTCACTTCAGTTCACGTTTAGAATAATGATCATTCAAAAGATTTTACATTATGATGATGGTATTTGCTTCTAGATTTAGGATATTACTTAAAGAAATCACATCATAATTATTTATTAAAGGGATGATTTGCTGAAAATGTGCTCAGCCAAGATCAGGAGGAGTGTGTGTCTTCATCAGATCTGGAGAAATGTGTTCTGGTCTGAATCAGGAGAGAAATCTGCACAGATCAAGCAGCGTTTACAAGATAAAACACTGTTAATACTTTTATACTTGTGTCTTCTCCAGATGTTAACTGATGGACTGTGGATTATTGTGATGTTTTTATCAGACTCTCATTCTGACGGCACCCATTCACATCCATTACTGAGACACATTCCCCCAGATCTGATGAAGACACACACTCATGTGCACCTGTCGTGTGTGTGTCTGCAGGTCGTGGTGTGTTCGGCGAGGTGTTTCTGGCTAAAGCGAGGGCGATAGAGGAGGCAGAGCCGGAGACGCTGGTGCTGGTCAAGAGTTTAGAGAGCCGTGAGGAAACGCATCGAAGCGAGTTCAGACGAGAGCTGGAGATGTTCAGCAAACTCAATCACCCTCACGTCGTACGGCTGCTGGGAATCTGCAGAGAAACCCAGCCACATTACATGATCCTGGAATACGTGGATCTGGTACTAAACACATTCAAACTCCTTTATTAACTGAGGAAATATTCATTTCAATTGAAAACAGGATTGGTGCTAACACGGAGCCCTGAGGGACACCTTTATAAATAGTTGATGGTTTGGATAGTTGTTGATCAGTATTTACATATTGAGATCTTTTAAATAAATAGTTATAAAACCACAAAGACAGGGTTAAATTAGACACAACGATACCACGTAATCTGGATAACAAAGTATATACCAAAAAGCTTTTAGCTGTCTGTTTGAATGTTTGTTCATATGTGTTTATCATGTCTGTGGTAACAGTGTAGTGCCGCTGATGTGAGGGATTTTCTCTGGTTTTTCAGGGTGATCTCAAACAGTTCCTCAGGATATCAAAAAGCAGCGATGAGAAACTCAAGCCGCATCCCATCAGCACTAAAACTAAAGTAGGTTCCTCCTGTAGCCGTTTGTTTATTATTCGAACCGTTTGATTTGTGTGTGTTTAACAGCTCATGTGACTGTGTTGTTCTGCAGGTCTCCATTTGTGCTCAGGTGGCTCATGGGATGAAGCATTTATCAAACAAGGGTTTTGTGCATAAAGACCTGGCGGCCAGGAACTGTCTGATCAGCGGTCAGAGACACGTGAAAGTGTCTGCTCTCGGTCTCAGCAAAGACGTCTATAACAGGTACCGGCTCTTCAAGTCCGTGTTAGGATCTTTAAAGCGCTGTGAGATCTGCTTCAGTGGCAGTCAGTGTTCACATCCAAGACATTAAAGACTGGAGGTCATAAAACTCTAGAACTACAATTAATACAAAATTCTGCTGCTGGAATGCATGGTGAAAAGAGAGATCTTTGTATTAGATTCCTTCTTGCACTTTGAACTGCATTAGCTTGTTTGGAAAAGTGCTACATAAAGAAACATTTGCTTGCTTGCAGAGCGCCATCTAGTGTTGATGAAGCTCAGTCACACATTCTGATGTGTGTGTGTCTCAGTTCAATTCAGTGTGTGCTTTATTGACATCAGATATATATGCATCAAAAACATGCATGTATAAACATTAACAAATGTGGAACAAATCAACAAATCATCTCTCTCTCTGTGATTGTGTGTGTGTTCAGCGAGTACTATGAGCACAGGCAGGTCTGGATCCCGCTGCGCTGGCTGCCGTCTGAGAGCGTGTTTGAGGGCGAGTTCTCCAGCAGGGCAGACGCCTGGGCGTTTGGGGTGCTGATGTGGGAGGTGTTCAGTCTGGGCGAGCTGCCGTACCCGGCTCTCAATGACCAGCAGGTGCTGGAAGGTGAGCAGACATGTGACTCAATGCATTCTGATCATATTGATATCAATCATATCGAGTGTATCTACAGGATTAATCAGGTCCTTCAAAATCTGAAATTCTGTTTTGTCAAATCTAAGGCCATAAAAGTCACCATAAAACCAAAATGGACAATTTGTATTTTTTATGGCACATTGCAGTGTTTATTTTATGATTTATCCATGCACACCTTTCATTCTTTAAGTTCATGTGCTCTCATATGAATATCTTAAATGAAACAAAAGTCTTATCATTTTAAGAGGTCTTATACTTGGGGCTAGAAGAGCAGAAACTGTCGAATGACTTAATGTGATTAGTAATCTTTAAAAGGCAGTGAATTAAAGAAATGTGAGCGCTGCATGTGTAAAGTCTGCAGGACTTCTGTTTCAGAGCCATTCATAATTAATGAATGCTGCACATTTATGACTCATGATCGACTGATGAGGAATTATGAGAGTCTTTACTTCATAATTATTTACCAGACCATTATTTAACACATTTAAATTTATGTAACTAGTATCGCCGCATTCATTGTCGATTTCAGTACATATGTAATAACTGAATGAAACACTGAGTATTTTACCCTGTTTTGCAGGTGAATGGGGAATACAGTCTGTTAAATGACATAAAACAATACTTGATTTATTTTGGCCTGATGCATTTACTTGTGCAGATCCTAAATTAGATTTTAATAACTGCAGAAACCTTGACTTTGAAGATGGATCATCATAGTGTCTGATGTGTGTCTCTGAGCATCTTATGTCTGTCGCTGCATCTCATGTGTCTCTGTGTCTTATGCGTGTTTTATATGTGTTTGTATGTGTCTCTTACGTCTCTCTGTCTCATGTGTGTCTCTGTGTCACATGTGTGTTTGTATGTGTCTCACATGTCTCATGTGTGTGTCTCAGGTCTCCAGGCTGGTACTCTGCGTTTGTCTCCTCCAGTGAACTGTCCTGCTCACGTCTGCAGTCTGATGAGCCGCTGCTGGGCGTCCAGCCCTAAAGAACGGCCCACGTTCAGCGAGATCCTTCAGATTCTGACTGATTCTCCCACAGACACCAAAGTCTAGAGGATCACGGCTGCAATCAGAGACTCAGTCACACACATTTCAGACATGAGAGCCTGCTCCAAGACTCGCTCAGGATCAAACACGCTTCTGTCCCAATACCGATCTGTTTACGCTTCTATAGAAGCTCCTTCCCCTCGCTGGAGCCTCAGGGACCCCGAGGATGACCTTTGACCTCTGCAGCGCAGGACAATCGCAGATCCGTCAGGTTACAGACGCAGGAGGAGGTACTGCACACACATGATGCTGGAATCACGTCTGCGGCTCTCGCCACGCACTGGAATCAGCAGTGCACACAGTCGAGTGTGTGTGAGTGTGTGTGTGTGTGTTTTCACAGGTTGATGTCATGTCACAAAACATTGTTAGTGGAGTTCAGTCAGATATTATTGATGCAGTTAGAAATTGACATACAAATATATAGTACAATATTAACAAATATTCACTTATTAACCTGTGTGTGTAAGAAGAGAGATTGTTCTTAATGAGAATATGATCTTTATGTTTCTCTGAGGTGCTCACAGGTCAGCTGACTGTGTTATTGTAATAAATAAATATGCATCGCCTCAGATTGCGAACATTTCTAAGCCATGATTAATTCCCACTTCACTGTCCGTCTCTACAAAATCCTTCTGGATAGATATATTTTCTCAAACACACCTGATAAACTTAAATGATGCATGGATTACACTTCAGACTTAAGATGTCATGTTGATGTGTTGTGATTAGATCAGCGGTTCTCAAACAGGTCCAGTAGGGGGCCCTTAAAACCATTATTTAAAATGAGACAAAATAAGCATTAAAAGAGCTAAAAATCAAGATTTGTAAAATTTTGTTTTCTTTCAAAAAGCATAAAGAAAAAGCTGAGTATATGAGGCATCCTGATTTTAAAAGTGATTTCTAGAGCTGGAACATGAATCAAATGTTAAAATACAATGAGCATTTTTATAACTATTATACATTTTACTAGTTTTACCAGGCCAAAAAAAAACAACATAATCCCAATCCATCGCAGATGACAGAAAAATCTCATAAATTGTTTGGTTTAACACAGGAGGAACCCGGAGAAACATTCAGCTCCTAACATTTCTGAAATTGAAAGAAACCAGGAGTGTCCATAGATAAAATAAATGGGAATGACTTGATCACAGCAGGTATTAGTGTGACGAGAGTGATGCGGTTGAGAAGCGCTGATGATGTTTATGATGACGGTTTTGTGGCCAGTGTTGGTTTGATTCAGATTCCTGCAGTAGAAACACATCCTGGACTGTTTTCTTCAGGTGAACAGGTCAACTTTGACTTTTACCAATAAAAGTGCCTAGAACATGAAGGACTTATTTGCTGTTTTTTTACAGTATCTTTTGTAATGCAGTTAATGCTTGTTGTTTTTAAGAACTTCTTTTATATAATCTTTTCATATGCATTTTTATTATTATTGCTATTGTTATTTGTTTTAATCTCTGTGATCACCGTCGCTGTCTGTTCATGGTTATTTTTAAGGCAGGCTTTTATATTCTGCTTTATAAAGGTCACAGTAATCCAGATGTAATGCTGCTCTCATTAAACTGTCATGTTTTAACAGCCTCGCTGCATCTGTGCTCCATCAGCTGTTTCAACATCTTTTCTCCATGTGTAATTGGTCAAAGGAAACCCCAATAACTAAATGGTCAAACTGTAGTATTTAATGATGATAATATTCATGTACCATGGTATATCCATGTTAATTCAATGATAATCAAAGGACTCAAGCATCATTACTATTCAGTCAGAACTATAAATGTGTTCACCCTCAGACCATCCATGATCAGGATGAGTTTGAAAAGCATCTGTGTCAGCAATGGATGTGAATGGGTGCCGTCAGAATGAGAGTCCAAACAAATAAAATATGAGTCTATAATCCATAATAACTCTTCCTCCAGTGATAAAGTACATCTCCTGTCGTCTCTCACATCAGAATCCAGTCACATATTAGTTAAGAGCTGTTTTAAACACTGCTTGATCTGAGCAGATTTCTCTCCTGATTCAGACCAGAACACTTCTTCACTGGAGGAAGAGTTATTATAGACTCATATTTGAGTTAAAATCATCTTAATGCTGGATTAGTTTGATCTTTAGTCTTCTCCAGATGTTAACTGATGGGCTGTGGATTATTCTGATGTTTTTATCAGACTCTCATTCTGACGGCACCCATTCACTTCCATTACTGAGACACATTTCTCCAAATCTGATGAAGACACACACTCCTCCTGATCTCTGATGAATTGAGGGGCGTACATGTACAGTTTTGGCTGAGCTATTCCTTTAAGTTTGTGTTCAGATCTTTGCATGTAAAGGCCAGCAGATGGCGCCGTGTGTGTGAGAGACAAAACTCCAACCAATCCAACAAAGACTTTTCCAGTAGAGGTCAGAGTTCAGATGACTGGCATTATTATCAGTTTAGGTCTGAAATGTTTTGGTGTAGTTTGGCTGCTGTGTGTGAATGTGTTTCCATTCTCTGTTCTTCAAACGGACTCTGCTGCCCATCAGATGCACCATAAATGGCCTCCATCTGTTGGACACCGAGTCGAGTGTGTTTGAGAGTATGAATGTGTGTGTGTGTGAGAGAGTGTGAATGTAGGTGTGTGTGTCTGTGTCTGTGTCTGTGTCTGTGTGTGTGTGTGTGTGAGAGAGTGTGAATGTAGGTGTGTGTGAGTGTGTGTGTCTGTGTCTGTGTCTGTGTGTGTGTGTGTGTGTGTGTGTGTGTGTGGTTATCTTGAGCGGAGCTGCTTTTGCTATGTAAATGATGTCCGTCATCAGAGAAGAGCTCAGGTGCGTGTCACTCTTCTGTGCTCTTCATACGGATTAATATCTCGCTCAAATGCTTCTTTCACTTTCTTGCCTCCTATTTTCATAAACAGTATTTGTTGTCCTGACGCTTGGGTACATGCAAGGCTTGTGTTCATTGTGATTTGTGTCTAAACATGAAAACAGTTGATTCTCGCTTCTCCGGTGGTTTCAGCAGCTCTTCACTTCAGTAAACAACTCATCAAAGTCTTTCTATTCTGATTGAAATGTTGAAGACAAAAGTTGTTGGTGTTTAGAGGTTCTCGAGATCCGTGGCCTGATGTGTGTCACGACTGAACACGGAACACTCTAGATTCTGTCCTTCTAGAACATTCCTGCGGATGAAGAATACGTGGATTATGAAGCGTTTAATTCAAGTATTTTAATGACATGTTCAGCTCCTCTTACCTCTGAATCTGAGGCTTTTATAACCGTTTCTATGGGAACTATATGTGTGCTGTAGTGCCCTGAAATTACATAAATGCTTGTTGCAGTGGAGTGTTTGGGTTGTTTGCGTGTTATGTGGTTTGATTAATATTTGTATTAATTCTAATAGTATTATGAAAGTTTAATATTGCAGATTTAATCATGTATTTTTCATAGTCCTTAGCACACTTACATGAATCACGTTAATAACCTTACTATTGTTGTTATTAATATCCCGCATCTATTAATACGCGAAGCTCCTCCCTCTAGGGTGACGTGTGAAGTGAGCGCAACCGTTTTTGTATTTATGCAAATGAGATATCGCTTTAGCCAACCGCGCTGCAGGCCGTCCCCTCGCGAGCCAATCGCTGGACTCGACTGTGACTCGCCATATAAGGAGCGAGAACTCCAAAAAAGGAAACAGCGTATCTCTTTATATGGAGAAAAGTAGATCGGCCGTGTTTAGATCCCTCCGCGCTGGCGTTGCGTAGCGTCACGTAAGCGCGGTGATTGACAGCTGTCAGCGGCGGGACGCGGAGTTGAGGCGTTCGCGGCGCGTTGATGGAGAAGAGCGCTGATTTGACTCGTTCGCGGCGCACTAGATGACGCGGCGGAGGGATCGCGGAAGCGCTCGTGCGGTTTTCCTTTTAGAGAAAGCGCGTCTTTCGCGGAGCTCCAGGGGTAGGCGAAGCGGGAGTGAAGCCGGCTGGAGGCGCTCAGGTTAAGCATCACTTCTCAAAGTTTCTCGCGGACTCTGCTGGTGTATGAGCGCCGCTTCGGATCTCGCTCGCTCACCGACTGTCGCTCCAGCGCTCCGCTGCCGTCATACGGATCGTTCTCCCCGGGTTCTAGGATGTTATCCAGCCAGACCGCAGCGGCGCTGAGTGGAAGCGGATCAGCGGCGGGGAAGAGCGCAGGCCACGGAGCGGTGGTGATGGGCGCCGGGGTCCGCGCGGGGTTCGCTAGAGGGCTCGGGCCGATGGGGCTCGGGATCCCAGGGAGGTTCGAGCCGGATAAAGAGGGACCCCCGCACCTGTGCAGCGGCTCCGACGCGGACTCTGACTCCGGCGATGAGGACGAACTCATGGGGTCAGTCGGGGACAACCGGAGGGGAGGCGGCGTCAAGCGGGAGAGAGCGGAGATGGAAGCCGCGATAGTGGGACCCGAGGCCGGCTTGCCCTCCGCGGCGCTCGCGGCTGGAGCGAAACCGGGCAAGAAGACCCGCGGCAGAGTGAAGATAAAGATGGAGTTTATAGACAACAAACTGCGACGGTACACGACCTTCAGCAAGAGGAAGACGGGCATCATGAAGAAGGTAAGAAACTATCATGAAGAACCAGCAGATCATTCAAACTAACACTAAAGTGGTGTTAAAGGTCACGGCTGGTTACTGAAAGTGTGTAGGTTCGAGTCCCGCTAGAGACCTGCAGAACTGAATAGGATAAGGAGTTATAGACAGGTTAAATGCAAAATGCAGCAGAAGTGAAATGCTTCCACCGGTTATAGAAAGGAAGGTCATGAACATCAGTTGTTTCAAAGACTTTGAATGCAAAGAGCCAAAAAACTAACTTGATGTGTCATGCACTAAATTAAATGTTGCAGTATATTAAGTTGTGTTATATTAAAATGTATACAATTTCTAAGATTTAAAAAAAATTATACAAAATTAAATAATAATTTGTAACAAAGCTATGCATTTTTCCCTTTTTAAATGAATTATTTGGATTATTTTTTAATTGATTGATTTTTATGGGATGGTGGGCTGAATCAAAGGTCATCATGGGTCCACAGGCCCTGCTTTGGGCTCTTAACAAGTTCTCAGTATGCAGACGTTCCTCGTTCTTCTGAGCTCTTGCTGTCTGTTAGAGGAAGGTCTCCAAGGAGTGTCTGGAGCTGTGGGTCTTGTTCTTCAGCTCGTGAAGTCTCTGTGGTGTCACATGTCCTGTCCTTCGGTAGGTGATTTGAAGTCACAACAGACGCGACGGACTGTGAGCTTTAAATAGAACGAGCAACTGACATTCTCTATTACAGACCAGCAGCTCCTGGTCCAGCACAAACCAAAACACTCTCGACTGAGTTCAGCTGCTTTGTTTGGAAGAGACATTCTGAGAGGAACATGCTTGGAAATACACATTTTGGAAACTCTGAGTTGAACATGAGGACAAAAAATGTTCATTTTTGTGTGAACTATCACTTTTAAAAAAATTTAAATCTGGAGAAATGTGTCTCTGCATCACTGGATGTGAATGGGTGCCGTCAGAATGAGAGTCTGATAAAAACATCAGAATAATCCACAGCCCTCCAGTCCATCAGTTAACATCTGGAGAAGACAGAAGATCAAACTAATCCAGCATTAAGATGATTTTAACTAAAACCTATATTATAAATAGACAGTTCCGGTCCTTGATTCTGATTGGTTCAAAGCTGTTTTAAAATACTCTATAAACATACCCCTTTGTTTATGTCTATGTGTTGCTCGGCAACTACATTTTCCAACCACAACTGTTTTCCAATCACAAGAAAAATGTTTTTATTAATATCATTAAGTTTTATTTGTCTTGTGAAACCTTGCCACATGTATGGAAAACCCATGTCACAAAAAGCAATAAACCCTGTGAAGCTGTGGTTTAAAGTAAATTTATAACAGCTAAGAGGGTTTTACGAGGTATTTAAAAACACTCCTTATCTGTAATAAACGGACTGTAAACCACAGCTTCACTGGGCTTTCTAAAAAATTCTAAATAAAACTAAAAAATTGAATTTTTAGGTAGTCAAACTACTTAAATTGCCAAAAACTATCCAAAAAAGTAAAAAAATAAAATAAAATGAAGTAAAATACAATAGAAGATCAAGCATCGTTTACAAGCCAAAACATGGATTTGATGTGAGAGACAACAGGAGATGCTCTTTTTCACTGGAGAAAGTTATTATGAAAAATATTTTTTTACAGTTCTTCTCATCTTAATGCTGGATTAGTTTGATCTTTAGTCTTCTCCAGATGTTAACTGAT
>JAUCMR010000028.1:19323801-19342708 GCA_032357425.1 Enteromius argenteus | reverse complement strand
CAATAACAGTACCTCTTATATTATATTACATTATATTATATATTATTATATAAGTTTTTAATGTTATGCTTAATGCTTAAATCTAATTAAATCTGCACTAATTTGCATATATTTTCAGAACATAAATCTGATTGGATCAGAAAGTCAGGTTTATAATTCTTTGATTTTATTGTCATATTGGAGTTTTTGTTATTTCTCTTTGAATCACTCCAAAAATCAGAAAATACTATCAACAGACAGAAAACAAACAGATTTCCATGTTTACTCCTGTGTTTTTAGGAGAAATGTTAATACTGTAAATCAACGTGAACGAAACGAATAAAGAGAGGACTAAAACTGTGAAGCTTGCTGGATGTAAGAGAAAAAAAAAGATCGAAATCTACAGACAAAAAATAGATAAATAGCAATAAAATAACTCTTTAAACATGTTTGAATGTTTTCTTTCCACTAGTCTGAAAGAAGAGACGATATTGAAGCAATATCTCCTAATTGAGCAGTTGATGAAGGATCTCATGAATCAGATCTTACCAGAAAACACTTGAATTATAAACATACTTCAATCAGTAAAATAGTGTTTAGACTCAGTCACTCATCAGTGCTTTACATTCATGAAGCTGAGTGTGTCACTGACGGACGTACGTTTGTTAGCCATTTGTTTGCTGGAACGCCAGCTGTTTTCTTGTATTCCCAGAACACAATAAAGCCAGACAAACCCGTTCCTCTGAGAGCTCTGATTCAAATATTATAGAGATTAGACGTCATGCACCTGTGATATTAAACTCATAACCGTCTCTCTGTCTCCTGAACACTTTAAACTAACCAGACTACAGGAGGCTCTTTGGAACGTTCACTCAAAAACAACAAAAGAAATCATTTCAGATCAGCTTCCTTCATGTTATATGAATAATAATGTGCCATTTTGACATGTTGTAAACACACACACGCACAACAAAATTACTAAAACTTTAATTAAAATGAACATAACACATAACACATGCATGACGAGCTATCTTTTGGAGATAATCATGGTCGCAGTCATTTGTCAACGCTTCACACTTTCCAATCTGATTTTAGAGTTGAATAGTGAGTGAGTTCAATCTCCAGTTTAAAATAAACTTATACTGCTGCTCCCGTGAATCCAATCTCTGCTCACGCTTCTGTCATAACTCACAGAAAGAGAGTCGAGAACATCAGCGTGAGTCTGAGTCGGCAGCAGCAGCAGAAGAAGAAGACAAATACTGCGTCTCTGCTCATAAAACATACTGTATTATTACTGTACATGCTCTTGTGCTATCTCAGCTGCTCTCTATCATCATCCAGCTCATGCTGTGAGGCGCCAAGATATTATAAACATTAGCAACATTTTTCAAAAGCTTTGACACGATGTATTGTGAATAATACACAAAATGCATTACTAATTTTAGTTTCCTGTTGACTATATCCTGTATTTATTGGTTTCATTAAGAAGCATCTTGCTGAAGGTTTGTGTTGAGATGACTGACAGCGGTTTGGTGCTCGTGGGCAGAAAACCCACAGAGAGGAAGTCATTAGTGTCTCTTCCTGTCTGAGGTCCATCTTAAGCCACACAGCACTCCAACTAATGATACGAGCCCCGCTCTGGAGACTCCTTCAGACACCAGTCACTGTCTGAGAGTGCTGAGGAGCTTAGGTATCTTCTGCTCACCAGGGATGCATTTATTTGATCAAAAATACAGTAAAAATTGTGAAATGTTTTTAGAATTCTAATCAGCTGTTTTTTGTGTGAATATGTGTCAAAGTGTAATTTATTTCTGTGATGTTCAGCTGTATTTTCAGTATTTTTGTGGAACCTGCAATACGCTTCCAATCACAAAATAGAATCGTGATTTTATTCATCAAGGATGTGTGCATGCATATTCATCTGTGAATCTTGAAAAATAAAATGCATCACAGTTTCCACAGAAATATTGAGCAGCACAACTGTTTTAAACATGAACATGAAACTGAAATGTTTGTTGAGCAGTAAATCAGTATATTAGAATGATTTCTGAAGATCATGTGACACTGAAGACTGAAAATTCAACTGCCCATCACAGAAATAAATGACACATATTCACAAAGACAACAGTTATTTGAAATGGTAAAAATATTTTACAATTTTTACTGTATTTTTTGATCAAATAAAGCAGCCCTGGTGAGCAGAATAGACTCCTCTTTTAAAAAGGAAAAATGATTCCATCTCCTGAGCTTCTCTTCTCCCTGACAGATGCTTCACATTAACACACAGAAAACCCTGAAATATTAGGCTACATGTAAAAACTTTTGTGTAAATGGAAATGACAGAATATTAAAATGGAAATCATCTTCTGTGATAATACTCATGCAATCAGTGTTTTCTATCTGCTGTTCAGAATCAGAACTAATGATGCATGATGACACTGATGAACAGGTTAACAAAGAGTCCTGAATAGCATACTGTTTGATTCACTCACACTGAATCGTCTGCAGCGGTTCCTCACATGGAAGCAGTAACGAGATCTTTGATGAAACAGAACTGAACGAGTGCTGGATGAGGTGGAGAACTGCCTACAAGCCACTAGAAAATCAAACTTTCTTCTCGTCATTTATTACGCAAATAAAGAGGAACAAAATATTGATGAGAAACAAATACAGTCAAACCTCTTAAAACAGTTCAGTTTAATCTCTGGTTTCTGATTGCTGAACAGCTGATGAATGCACAATCTCCTTGATTTTCCTCGCTCTCGTATGCAATTGATATAAACATTACAGCAGAATCTCTAGTGATTCACACATGAAGCATCATCACACTCGCTCATATACAGTCATAACTTACAGTAACGTTACTCATCTCAAATACCTCCACTCATCCTCTCCGAGCACTTCAACTCTCTCTGAACACAGGACTTGTTTGTTTGCTGTCATGGTTTGCCATTAATTATGCAAAAAGAGATTATGCAGTTTTCATAAGCTTTTCCTTATTAATCACAGTCAAGGGCACGGACGGCTGGTGGGCACACAGAGCGGTGCTGAGCATGATGGGTAATGTGTTATGTGCTGAGAGATCATGTGGATAATGTGAGGCCTGCATTTCAGACAATTCAGACACGAACACTGACTAAACTATTCACACTGATTTCTACAGCACTTCACACAACTCCGACAGATTTACAGTAATAAACAGCTAAATATACTGCAAAGTTTGATTATTTGCATTTTCATTCATTTATTAGAATCTATATTTTTATATCATAATTTGAATTATGAAACCAATTAAATTCCAGTTGAAAAGCAGCCTTACAGAATTACTCAGGTCAATTGTGTTTAAATTATTTTTAATTCAGTTTAGTAAAGGTGTTGCAAAGTTAAACAATAGAGAATAATATTACTCAATATTACTGAAATAAAATATGAAAATATCAAAAAAATGATAACAGTTTGCCAACAGTTTAAATTTTCATTTAATTTAAAATGAAGTGCTAAATTAACTAAACAACCAGCTTAGTTAGCATGTCTGATTTCTATTATAAATCCCTAAACAATTCTAAAATAGAATGGAATAGAAATAACCATGCCCATGTAAAGTTAGTGTCATTATTCAGATCAGTTCCCTTCATGTTTTGTTCTCATCTGATAGTGTTAGTGCAGGTAAACTGATAATATTACGCATGGTTTAAACCCCAGCTGAGCAAGGTAAAGGCCTGCAGTGATGCACAGGGAAATGTTGGTGGGTTGGTGATATTTCAAGATGAACAACATCTCCAGATTCACTGCCAAGACCCAGCTTCTCACGGACTGCTGCGCATTCACACGTCTGCACACACGCTGCTAGAAATATAAACGTCTGAAGCGCATGATCTGATTTTTCTTACCAAACACATTATTATATTTCAAAGAGAACCTGAGAAAGAGCAGATCATATTGTCTGATACGAGCAGTTCTCCACAGACCGGAACAGAACTTCTTATCTTTTCTGATTTTCTCCAGAGATTTCCTATCGTACGTCTTTTTTCAATTCCCCTTAGAGCATTTCTACACGCAATGTCTTTAGTTTGGCCTGCAGCAGAACGTCATGACAGAAAAATAAAACAAAAGTGCAGAAAGAAGCAAAAGAACAGCACAACATGTTCCTCCGTAAATCAAACGACAAGAGTTAGACGACATAATGTCTGGCCTGAAACATCTCAGAGACCCTAGAGCTAAAAAAACGTGCTTCAGGAACCTCATGATAATCAATACGGCCGTCTGAAAAAGGCAGACCTCGTCTGTCTGAAACCAATGCGTTCTACACGCTCAAGGACAACAGACTTCACAACACCCAGCGCAAAACACCACCTTCAGACAGACCGCCATGACCGATTCAGAAAAAACCCCAAACAACTAGAAATAGAACTAGAAAAACTGATATTTGAAATGGAATGGAATAGAAATGTTGCCATTCGACCAGGGTTATTGTCATCGGAAAAGAAACGAATAGAATAGAACAGAATAGAATAATTGCCAATTGACTAGGGTTTAACTGTCATTATAGAATAAAATAGAACTTAACAGAACTGAATTAAACAAAATGGAAATACTGACAACTGACTAAGGTTATTGACATTAGAATAAAATAGAATTGAACAGAGATATTGTCAACTGACCAAGGTTATTGCCATTAGAATAGAACAGAATTATTGCCAGGTGACCAGGGTTTTTGTTATGGAATAGAACAGAATAGAATATTGCCAACTGACTAGGATTATTGTCATTATAAAACACTTACATTTAATCATTTAGTAGACACTTTTATCCCAAGTGACTTACAACTGAGAAGAAAAATAGAAGCAATCAGACAGCGAGAGCAACAGGATACAGATGCTCATCTAGAATAGAATAGAATTATTGCCAATCGGCCAAGGTTATTGTCACTATATAATCAAATAGAATTATTCTAGAATTAGTCACAGTTATGATCATTAACTGAAACTAAAATGATGCTGAATATTTTCATTACATCAACTTTAAAAATAAACCTCAAACTCATTTGGTTTCGGCTAGCTGCTGTTACAGTCATGGACTCAGTTTGTGTTTTTCTCGGTGTCAGTTCTCCTGTATTGTCTTGTTCTTTGACCCAGGTTATGTCACTCTGTTCATCTGTGTATCATTAATCGTCTGCTTTCCTCGTTTGTTTTGCCTGTGTATATGTTCCCTTAGTGTCTGGTCTTTGTTGTGAAGTGTAGTGTATGTGACTGTAGATTCTCCTGGTGATTCTTCTGTGTTTGAAGCTGGAATTCAAGTTATTACTATCATTGCTACAGACACAATACCATTAAACATGCCATGGTAACATTTCTTATTTTTTTATTTAGTTTAACTTGAACTACTAAAGTAACCACATACCAAACTTAGTACAAATGACAAACTTAAGATTTTCGTTTAAAAATTCTAAAATAGATAAGAATAACACCTAAAACTAGTTAAAGTAAATTAAATTAAATATAAAAATTTAAACTAAATACTATAAGCTAAAATTAAACAAAAATTTAAATAAGCTTTAAAGTTACAATTAAAACAAAATATATAAAAACTGATTCATAATATTAACCAAAAACATCATATCTAAATACTAAAATAACACTGAAAATTGCAGTATTCAGAAAATATCACAATAACAGAAACATAAATATGATAAAACACAATAAATATAAGTTCTATTAATAGTAATAATAATCAAAAACAATGATTTTACCAAGTACAGGCTGTAGTAGAATAAAAACAGAATAAAAGTGATCACAGGTGCAGAAATATCTTCTGTATTACAGATGAGAATGTGGCTCATTCAATCAGATTACACAACTGTGTTGAAGGATCCATGTTAATGTGCTTTAATTCACTTATCAAGCTGTGCTCTTGAAGTTTTCCCTCCAGTAATTACCCAACATGCATGTCTTCCTCTCACAGACAGTGAAGGCAGAGGAATCACAAGCCACGAGCCCTTAAGCTGCTGTTTCATCTTCTTTAAGGATTACAGAAGAACACACGCTATTGATCTTCAAAGCTCATGCAGGACCATGTGTGTCTCTGAAAACACCAGCGCTATATTACTGTCAGAGATGAGAGGTGTCTCGGTGAAGAATAGCTTCACTCGGTCTCAGAGAAAACCCCTGAGACAAGCACATTCAGCTACATGACATCTGCAGTATTCAGAGCTTGGCACTGATCATCACGAGCATTTTATTAACACGCAACACCACATACTACAACAAAACACACATATCTGCAGCGCCACCACAGACTCAATACATTTCACAGCTACAATGAGTTCAAATAAATGTGTAGAATATAGTCAAAAGTTTTCCTGGTCTCTTGGCATGAGCGTACATGGGTGCACTTTTTAACTAAAATAATCTATAATAACTCTTCCTCCAGTGAAAAAGTCTTGTAATAAATGCTTGTATTATAGACTCATATTTGAGTTAAAATCATCTTAATGCAGGATTAGTTTGATCTTGTGTCTTCTCCAGATGTTAATTGATGGACTGGAGTGCTGTGGATTATTCTGATGTTTTTATCAGACTCTCATTCTGACGGCACCCATTCACATCCATTACTGAGACACATTTCTCCAGATCTGATGAAGACACACACTCCTCCTGATCTCAGATGGCCTGAGGTTGAGCACATTTACATACAGACAAAACAATGACTAAATCAATACATTCATATCTCCACAGTTGGCTTCTCTGATATAAATCTATAAGTCTGAGTCTTTGTTTACTATAATTACTATCATTAATAACGCAGCTCTCATTGTTTTCTGGTCGTGCGCTGAAGGACTAATACAGTTTAATGGGCGCTTTCAAAACACTCGCTGCTGAATATGGATGAGAAGTCACGGGTCTGCTCCAAACGTGCCTATTTTCTCTCTGCATTTGTAAATATGTGCTAAGAATTAAAATGTCACCAAGAACACAGGGAGTGCAGGATTTGTGTGCCATTAAGTAAAGCACTCCGTCTATGTTTAACTTTAACCGCTCATTTAACACTTCTGGACCAAAGCCTGTGTCGCGGCTCTTCACAGCTCTGATTATCTGATCATTCTCTCTCTCAGCGTTGCATTATGACACATACAGGACAGTACAGGACTGCAGCTTCTTCTTTGGCTGTAGTCTGATTGCATTAGAACTGAGTGCTGTTGTAAATATCAGGGTTGGGATCGATAAAGGGCAGCAGATGGCCTCGTCTTTGAAGTGGCTCCATCCACTCGCTTCACGAGAGCCGCAGCGTCACAAACATTGATTTTCCTGCCTGTTTATTTTAGCCTCCATGTCATTATTGTGCAGCATTATTCTTTCTGAAACTCGCCCGCAAATCTGCTGGACAGAAACCAGACTCCCACATTAACAATTATGAGCGGCAATACAAATAAAACACTGTTCTGCGGGAGAGTACATAACCAGCCGGAATATACTGCGAGAATGATAATCAGGGTTATTAGCGTTAACTAAAATTATACCATAAAAACACATCTTTTTTTATTTATGAAGACCATTTTAATTACTTGAAATAAAAAAAAGAACTGAATTAAACGTTACGTTTATTTGAAACAAACTTAAAGCACTGTATACATACATTTCTGAAAATTGTTGTTTGTCATTTGTTTTAATGCACTGCATTTATGAATAAATAAGTTGATAACTGTAATTACAATTATTAATGATCATATTGTGACGCTCAGTAATGATACCAACACGGAACTTCAATAAATGGCAGATTTATTGACAATCTGAAGGAACATCGACAACAGGATGGTAAGTGCAGGTAAGTATGGCAATGTTTGAGGCAATGAAGACAGTCACAGGCGTTGCAGTCACATAAACAGACTTTGATAATGATAAACACAGGTAAGTATTGGTAAATAGTTATACTCAGTCTTTGTAAGGAATCAAGAGTCCAAACAGGCAAGTCGAGGGCTTGGGCAGACATAGAGGTACGAAGCACATGGAGCGTAGCGACCTTGAGCTCAGCTCAATTTTCAGATTTTTGTGGTCGGTGATGACTTCGAAAAGGTGTTTAGAACCTTCCAGCCAATGCCTCCATTCTTCGAGGGACAATTTGATCGCCAACAAGTCGCGATTTCCCACATCATAGTTCTGCTCCGCCGAGGACAGTTTCTTGGAGAAGTAGGCGCATGGATGTAAAACAGGGGGTTCACCGTGCCACTGTGACAAGGTGGCTCCGACTCCTAGGGTGGCAGCATCTACTTCGACAACAAACTTTAGTTCAAAATAAGGGTGCAGGAGAAGGGGCGCAGAACAGAAAACCTCCTTCAGCCTCTGGAATGCTTGACGTGCTTCGTTTGTCCAAGAGATATGTTTCTTTGCCCCTTTAAGCAATGAAGTTAGAGAAGCAGTGATTTGACTATAACCAGCAATGAATCATTGGTAGAAGTTTGCAAACCCTAGAAGCCGCTGCAGTTCTTTCACGGTGTTGGGTTCAGGCCAGTCGCAAACAGCAGTGACTTTCTTGGGATCCATGGCAACTCCATCAGGGGATATCACATATCCTAGGAACTGAGTTTGGGTTTAATGGAACTTTTTTTAATTTTAGTTGTTGTAGAACTTGGGAATGCAGATCTGGTGAGCATATAAGTATATAATCTATATAGACGATAACAAATTGATGTAACATGTCACGAAAAATCTCATTCATGAAATTTTGGAAAATAGAGGGTGAGTTAGAAAGCCCATACGGCATGACCCGGTACTCATAGTGACCTTTGGGGGTCACAAAGGCCGTTTTCCATTCATCACCTCGCTGAATGAGGATAAGGTTGAAGGCACTTCTCAGATCGAGTTTGCTAAACACCTTGGCTTGCCTTAGTTCCTCCAGAGCGGCAGGTATGAGCAGAAGGGGGTATGCAAACTTCACAGTCTGGTCATTCAGGCCTCTATAGTACATGGTCTTAATCCACCATCCTTTTTTTCCACAAAGAAGAAGCTAGATGCTGTGGGAGAAGCGGAAGGTCGGATGAACCCTCTGCGACGTACTCCTCCATGGCCTTCCTCTCCGGGAGTGAGAGTGGATAGACACGTCCTTTGGGCAGCACGACACCTGGCAGCAGATCAATGGCACAGTCCCAGTGACGATGTGGAGGTAATTGTGTAGCGGCAACTTTACTGAACACATCCAGGAAGGTATCGGCAACACTCACCGAGGCACGAGGTGGGCGAACTGGACACTGTCTGATGATGTGTGATGAATAGCCGCAGTAGAGACATAAACCTCCTTGCAGCCGCTAAGTGCGTTCATGATCCGACAGATGGTAGGAGTCAGTCATCATCGGTTCCTCTGGCGGTGAATTGGAAACTGCAGACTCGGTGGGTGGTTCACAGGCAGTGAGGTGTTGTGATAAGCTTGCAGAGGAACGAATCCAGTCCTACCTTGTCATCGTAGATCGCCATTTGTTGGCGTATGGCAGGGTTTAAGCCTCGACGAAAGACAGCGAGTAGGGCAACATCATTCCATCCGCTGGTGAGTGCAAGAGTGCGAAATCTGAGAATATATTCGTGCATGGGTAAGTGAGATTGTCTTAGTTCCTCCTGCACCGATACGGGAGTGACAGGCTGTCCAAACACCTGCCGGAAGTGTAGGAGAAACTGATCCAGTGACTGTAGATGAGGACTTTCCGTAGTGCATAGCACTCGTGGAGTATTGAACCTAGTTCATACGAAGCATTTCCCTGTGTTTCTTTGTCTAGCCTAGCCTTGTTTTGTGTTCAGTCTTCCTGCGTACCAACTTTTGCCTTGCCTTTTGGAATATTGCTCTGGATTGCCCCTCTTGGATTCTGTTTGCCGATCAACCGATCCCCAGCTATCCCTCAGGACTATTCTTGTACCCTGCCTGTACACCTGACCATGTTTACGAATAAAACCCTGCGTATGGATCTGCACGTCCCCGTCTCCTTTGTAACAGAATACTCCACCAGCTCAGGATCCAGCGGGTTTTCATATGGATACAGACCAGGTATGGACATTGCCCGAATGTTATTATCACTAGAACAGGGTGATCGACCACTTGAAAGCTATGTGCAAGAGTATCTAGATCTTGCATATTTTTTTGACTTGCTGGTGCTGGTGCTTAGGCCGTAGATCCTCTGGAGGTTCTGCTGGTGGCTGGACAACCCCCTGAGGTTTTGGCTAAAGCTGTAGACCCTCTGGAGGTTCTGCCGGTGGCTGCACTGACCCCAGAGGTGTCGGCTGACGTCGTAGAGTCCCCGGAAGTTCCGTCAGTGGCTGCACAACCCCCAGAGATGTTGACTCTGGCCGTAGATTCCCTGAAGGTTCCGCTGGTGGCTGCACAACCCCCAGGACTATCAGTTTGCACCACTGAACCCTCGCCTTGTCCTGCCATGGCTATGGAGGCCACTTCTGAGCCCTTGTCACATCTTGTTCCAGCCGCGGAGGCCATTGAACTCTCGACATGGCCATAAGGGCTGCCATAGAACCCTCACCTTGCCCTGTCACGGCCATGGAAGCCGTTTCTGAGTTCTCGTCCTGCCCTTTCATGGTTATGGAAGCTATTTCTGAGTCCTCGCTAAGGGCTGCCATAGAACCCTCGCCTTGCCCTATCACGGCTATGGAAGCTGTCTTGGAGCCTTTGTCATGCCTAGTCACAGCCACACAGGCCATTGAACTCCTGTCCTGCCTTGTTTCAGCCATGAGGGCCACCATTAACCTCTCGTCCTGCTCTGTTATGGCTAAAGAGGCTATATTGGAGTCATTGTCATGCCTAATCACGGCCATGGAGGCTGAGAACGCCTCACCCTGCCCAGTCACGGCTACGGAGGCCGCCCTGGAATCTTCATCCTGCCCAGACATGGAGGGCATCCTTAACCTCTCTATGCTCTCTATTTCAGTCACGCCTGCTCTGCCCTGGTGTCATGTGTCTCAGCCCTGGCCTTCTGCTCCCTCCGCTCCGCCCTGGTGGGCCTCTGTCTTGTATTTAAAGTCCCATTTGTGATTCTGTCCTCGTGGAGTATTGAACCAAGTTCGTACGAAGCGTTTCCCTGTGTTTCTTTGTCTAGCCTTGTTTTGTGTTCAGTCTTCCTGTGTACCGACCTTTGCCTTGCCATTTGGAATATTGCTCTGGATTGCCCCTCTTGGATTCAGTTTGCTGATCAACTGATCCCCCGCTATCCCTCAGGAGTATTCTTGTACTTTTGCCTCCTCTATACCTGTTTGCCGTTCATCGACCCTGCCTGTACACCTGACCATGTTTACAAATGAAACTCTGCGTATGGATCCGCACATCCCCGTCTCCTTTGTAACAATATCTAGATAAGCAGCTTTAACAGAAAACCATGTTAATATTTATAAAATTTTAATATCTTCATGCCTTGTAATTGGGTTTGTCAGATTAGAGCTGTGTGAAAATATAGTTACATTTTGCCATGATAAAATCAATCAGTTAAGATTTGCTGAGTCTGTGAAGAAAGTTGGATAAAGTGGTGATTTTATGGTGTTTTTGTCATTTTTGGAGCTCAGCTACATCATTACATATTGTTGCATGAAGAAATGTCTTGTTTAGTGGTTTATAATGAGAAAATGATATTCCTTTAACAAGCCAGATAAATAATTATGCAGCAGCAATTTTCACCTTGACTTTTCAAGTGTCTGAGAAAGAGACCTACAGAGAGACAGAGATGAAATACAGCACTAGTGTGTGTGTGTGTGTGTGTGTGTGTGTCATAAGACTCCTGGCTGATTGAATTAGTCAGTAAAGCGGATTTGCTGAAGCAGTGGGATGCGTGTCAGCTCTCAAACACACGGACTGTACACACACACACACACACACATCCAGTCATTCACAGAGGCCTTATTATTCTCTCTTTATTTAGTTTAACTTGATATACTAAAATATCTAGGCTAAATAAACCATATAAACAAAAATGAAAACTAAAACTGAAATACAAAAGAATAAAACAACAGAATATAGACACATAAATAATAATAATAATGAATAATAATAATAATAAAAATTACAAAACCACATAATAAAAATATTAAAAGTTTAAAATTAAATTGAAAAAATAATAACAAAATATGATTAAAAACTATAAATATGAAACTAAATAACATTTTATCTGTCCTTTATACTTCCTTTTATTGGATGATGTAGATTTAAGAAACTGAATAATATTATTGATTCAACTGCACTGACTCTATCAGATGAGAACTGAAGCTGAACTGAATTGATCTCTATTGAACTCTATTGTCTTCTATCTGCTCTAGAGCTGAAACTGAAGTCGTCTCATGTCTGATGAATTCTGCGTCACTGATTCTGTTTTCTGTTTATCCCTCTGAAGATGCTAAAAGCACAATAGAAGTAAAGGTGTCTTGAAAACCGTTTCAGATTAATCCTGACAGCCTGTTTGATTCAGCGCTTCAGGTTTATCTCTATCTAAATCATTTCAGCATGATTGGAAACCAAAAAACTCTTCTAGATGTCCAGTTTCAGTCAAACAGAATGATTCTTACAGTAACTCTAAAGGATTCAGCAAACTTTCAAAAAGCGATGAAATTAAGTTAGACATTAATAATAAACCTAATAATAAATAATAATAATGATAAAACCATATGAAAGCGTATTTGACAGCTATTGCTCAGTGTTTGTGAGATCTGCATCAGACTGTGGGTGTCTTGTGGGCGAATTGTCTGAGGATCTACATAACCTCGCTCAAACACTTCCAAGAGAAATATTATGAAAAGCAGCACTGTTGCCAAGTCTCTGTGCGGTGGGTCTCTCATTCACGTAATGCTCAGGTGATAATCAATGACTCCACCAAATCACAGTCAGATCAGATCAGACTCACAAAACCTCCTCATTCAGGATCAAACATGGAGATGAAACGGCTGAGATGGATTCAGAATGAACATCAGATGCTCCGGAGCGCTCCTTTAGACGACAGATCACTAGGAGCGAAGATCAATAAAGCACTAGACGTGTAGAATATTACTCCTTTAACCCTGGTGTCACGTTCTGAAGGATTCTCTTTTTCCTGAAAATAAATCGGAATAAAATTTACTAGCACTGTGCTCACAGAACAACTAAGCCTTTTTATGCTGTATTATCACCAAAATTTGGATTCATTTTTATCATTTTGTTTTCTGTCAATTAGCACAGGATTTGAGCTGACTGATTGATTGATTGTAGCAGGACTCATTGATCTCAGCTCAAGATTTTGAGTGAATGTGTGTGTGTGTGTGTGTTTGTGTTATTTTATTACCATTGTAGTTTTCATTAATATTTTAATATATTGTTTAATATAATATACAGTATAAATATAGCATTTTAATTTTCCTTAAAACTGTCACAGTGGTTTCTGTAGCAGTAGTTTATGTGTGTGTGAGTGTAGAATTTATAGAACTTTTTTGTTTTGTTTTTCTTTCCCGCCATCAGCGGGAACCATCTCCGGAATATTAGTTCCTACCCGGACCCGTTTTACCCACGCACCTCGGGGATTTCCGCCCCAGGTGCTCCTGTTTATCTCCCCTATATAAAGAGACACTTTAGATACGATCGACACAAAGTCTTGTCTTGCCAACAATTCTGAGCGTTACCCTTGTGGATTATTTGGACTGCCTTTGTTACTTACCTGGACTGTTTACCCGTTTACCCGTTTCTGATTCTCGCCTGTTGCCCTGACCACTGCCTGGATTTACCGTTGACGAACTCTCGCTTGATACCCCGGACCCCCGCCTGAACCTGGTACTGTTTTGCTCTGTCTCTATTGTGCTTGTCTGCCGTGTCTTTGAACTCTGCCTGTTTGACTACGAGTCTGTATTAAATAAACAGTGTGCAAATGGATCCTATGTCTACCGAGTCTGGGTCACACTGACGCTGACACTCATCTGCAGAAAAACAGTCGCTGAGAACGATGATGCTCTCCAATCAGCCTCTGAAGAGCACATCATTAAAACACAGTAATTACACGTATTCAGAGCTCGCTCAATCAGACAGAGACGCCTAATGAGAGCCCAGCATTACAACAACTAATGAGAGAACGATAAACGAGATGCATCCCGGCCCGCTTTCCTGCTGATCTCCTGAAGATCACGCCGAGAAATGACCCATATACCACCCACAGAGCACAACACACATTTAGTATGTATTTAGTGTTTTGAATTACGGGGACACTGAAAATGTCCTCATAAATCACCTTCATATTGTAATACCTATGTCATACCCATGTCATTATACACATTTGTGTCCTCATAAACCACATAAACATGCACACACACACCCAGGCATACCCGGGCATACAGGCACACACACACATCAGCCGAGGACTCTCTCTTACACACACACACACTAAATGAGGACAGTTGTTTTATATAAAGCTAGCTACAGACTCAGTTCTCCACTAGAATAAAAATGTTCTATTTATAATTAGAATAAAAGTTTTATTATAAATTAATCATTAAAATATGTATTTATTATTCATGCAATGTAGATTATATTATCATTTATTTATAATTTTTACAAAAATGTTCATTATTAATTTATGAACACTTTTGAAGAGCGTAAACAAAGGTTTTGTCACTGATCCCTCTCAACATCATACAGCACTACAGTATTACTCTTCTTATTTCTGCTTTATGTAATATGTGTACAGTAAACAATAGTCTGCATGAATGGAGCATGTGGATGAACTCCTACGTTTGTCAAAATATGCATTATAAAACACAGCTGCTGTATCCCACAATGCAATGCCATTAACTTCAACTACCATTTCCAGTGAAACAGGAAGAGGAAACAACGCCAGCATTGATCTGCTAAGATTACATGGAAACAAAGTTTTGCAGGATTAACTCAAACGGTACATTTTACAAACAATTACAAAGAAACACACTGAAATAAACGTGTCACTTTGCAGTGGAAAATCCAAAATAGTATTTTTTGTATCTTTGTGTTATTTCAAATCATTTTTACAGTCTAGATCAAAAACACACAATAATCCTGTATTTTTAAAATAACACTCAAAGGCACTTTTGGAATATAATGAATAATAATAAATAATTGCTCAAAGCTTAAACACAATACGCCACATTCAGTGCACACAGCTCTAGTGTTTGTTTATTAAGACTGTGTTAATATGAGCAGAAACAAGCTAATTGAATTTACACAAACTGCAGTGACATGGTTTACACGCTCACTGACCGCTGGTGATCAAACTACAGAACTGAAGCGTCGTTAGATTCAATAAACGCACCTGCGTCCAGCCAATCACACGACAGTTCTGGACCCTCATCTGCATACAGGGGCTTTTAAAGAGTCAGCTGGAGTGAAACTGAGTCAGTGCACTGCTGTTATTACACAACAGAGAAACAGCCTACTGATGCCAATTACAACCACTGAGAACACACTGTATCATATTAACCTCGTGACAACAGCACAGCGTTCATTAACAGTAGTCCACATTTTCTTCTGAAGTCATGTGATAGATTTATGTGTAAAACAGATCGGATTTAGTCTCTCAAATCTCATTCAGGTTTGTGTTGAAACATGACTCTTCGTGGGCTCTTGTGTTCGTCAGAAGCAATACACTGAATGAGATCTGAGAGTCCTGTACAGTCTGTGATTGACTGCTGCTGTGATGGCATTTCTGTCCAGTTTGAAGCTTGACAGACATGATCAGTGTATGAGAAAGACCTGCATGAACCTGTGTGTGTGTGTGTGTGTGTGCATGCATGTGCGTATGTGTGTGTGTGTATGCGAGTGCGCTGGAGGCAGAATACTGTCAAAGGTCAACAGAGACAGCTGAGGATGGAGAAAAACAAGCAGAGAGGAAGTGTGTGTGTGTGTTTGTGTGTGTAAAGCCTAATGATGGAATTACAAGACAAAGGAAAACTACACAGAGAATGAATGCAGACAGAGAACAAACACAGCAGAACCAACAAAACCACCGCAGACGCTCACTCGAGACTTTTATGGCATCATTAAGATACTATTAAAGTTGTAGAAATGCTTACAATTACTTTTTAATTTAAATTAGTTCAGTTTTATTTATATTTTCTTTTTCTTTTCTTTAGTTTGTTTTAGTTTTAGCAATTTAGTTTCTTTGTCAGTTTTAGTAGCTTTTTTTTTTTTAATATCTCAATATAATTTTTATTAATTTTTATTCAGATTTTAGTTATTTTATAACATCAATTTAAACTAAATTAAAACGAGAAATGCTGCCTTAGAAAGCTGCTGAGAAAACAACAACAACCATAATAATAATAATAAAAAGGTTGATTTTTATATGATATATAGCAAACATTTATGTAAACAATATATATTTCACTTCTATATGCAACTTTATTAAACAACATATAAACAAAGAAATCAGCATGTTTTGTAAAACGCATGTTAATGTTTTGTATGTACATTCTGCTGTATAAAGTAAGTGTGTGCTTGTGTATACAGTATTTGTATAAAAATGTACTAATGTAATTTGTCTGAATGTTTTACATTATTTAACTATATATATATATATATATATATAAAGAAGAAAAAATAATAATCCCAACCTGCAAATAAGATCTCAGCACAGATCCTGACGATCAGCGTCAACATGAGCTTCACACTCCACCTGAAGTCAACATGAGCTCAAGCTGATGTATGTAAAGTACGGTGATCGATCATCAAAGTCTAATGGTCATTTAGTGCTTTAGCCTTCTCTTTCAGGACTGCAGGCTCCACGCTGCATCTTCAGTGAGGAACACACTCTGAATCACACTGAATTATTGATGCCAGCCAAGAGAGCAGCTCAGAATTAGTGGTAAAGCAGTCAGACTGAAGCAGAGGAAAGAACAGCCAAAGATGACAGAGAAGATCTGGGACTCTGTGTGCTTGAGAAGTGTTTCTCACAGCTCAGTCTTTACCTACTTCATTACAGGGCTGCACATGCAGATATATGCACACACGCACACACACACACTCTGTTATCAAATACAAATGTGTCTCAGGAAGCTCATGTGAAATGTTTATTCTCAGCTCATGCATATTTGATTTCAATAACATGTGACACGTTTCACCCTGCAGCACTGAGGTCATCTGTAATCGTTTTCCATGCATGCACTAAATATATTTCACTTTCATTAATTTACAATTTAATTAAAGGAACATTTCAGCCAGAAATTTTTATTCTGTGATCATTAAAGTCACTCCAAGTCTGAGTGAGTCTCTTTCTTCCTTGCAATGCAAACAAAGCAAACCTTTCTTTATTCATTTAACAGATAAAGAGATAAACTGTCATATGCAAAAGACTTGCAGAAAGTTAAAGAGCCACTCACACCAAGGACAATAATTAACAACATCGTTTAAAAAATCTCTTTTTGAACAAATCATTTGAGTCAATGATTCAATTATTTATTCAGAAAGACTTTATTTGTTAATGAATCAACTGTTTTGAATGAATCGTTTGAGCGAATGATTCAATGAATTGCTGCCACCTACTGGCAGTTTTAGTCTCACATTTATTTATCCACAACAGACTTAAACCAAGATACAGCACAAAAACACACTTATCTAAACACTATTTAATTATCATTACTGAAAAAACTTCTAAATATCATTTTATCAATATTGCACACTCTTCCGTGCATCATAACAATAGCAACTGTATTTCCAATTTCTTTTTACTTCTAAGCAAAAAATGAACTAATAAGAGTTATTTTTGCTAATAATAGTTATAGTTATATAAAGCCTTTAAAGCAGAAGACAACAAAACTGCAGCATGCTTAAAATTCGATTCAATTCAAGTTTATTGGTATTGCACTTTTCATGATGCAAATTGTTTAAAATGTTCTATATCATATTTAGTAATAGTTTATCAGCGGTGACTATCTCAAGTTGTCGTCCATATAGAAGAAATATAAAAATCAAGCAGTTAGTTAATATCCACAGAACATATGATACGTTGCTATGGATGCTAATATACTTATCATTAGTTATCATTTTTGGTGTAAACAGGGGACTAAACAAAACATTCTCAAACTTTTTCTGCAGCTCTTTTTAGATATTACGTGTAAAATCAGGTCTAAGTCTACAGCTCAATGTGGGTCACATATTTGCTCCAAACGCTCATGAGAAACCGACAAAACACAGATCTCAGGCTGAATCAATCCTCAGGAGCTTCTCCAGCTCCATCTCTCTCTCCCTGGTGTTCTCTTTCATGTAAGAATCATGAGGAATAACCCTTTTTCTCGTCTAGCAGCTTCAAAGCAGCCGCACACAGATTACCAATGTGAGAAGGGTGAGAGAATCAAACCAGAAGATCAGATCAGATCAGATCTCGCGTCTGTCCCAGAGAACAGATTCTGATAATGATGTGGATATTATTATCACTGAGTGATTAAACTGGCTTTATTTCAGTTAAATGACAAATCCAACATACTGTCAAAATCTCTCGAGAACTCATCCTACATCCGCCAAACCTTCAGTCTGTTCACACTCAGGCTTTCTGTAATGGATGATCAGATATCTCTACTCTCATCCTAAGCATCTCTGACAGTAATTCCTCTTGGAGAGTTCAAGAAACATCCATCAGAGACCTTCAGTCTGTTCTGACTCTGACTGTCGGACTTTACATGTTGATCAAAACACCACAGATGTATATGAAAGGAATAGTTCAGCCAAAGATTAAAATGTGAAAATGAGATCAGGATCAAAATGGAGAAGACAAAAGAAGTTTTGGACTGTTTTGTCATGATCTGTGCAGATTTCTCTCCTGATTCAGACCAGAACACACTTTTGCTGAGGAAGAGTTATTATGGATTATATTTGAGTTAAAATCATCTTAATGATGGATTAGTTTGATCTTTAGTCTTCTCCAGATGTTAACTGATGGACTGGAGTGCTGTGGATTATTCTGATGTTTTTA
>JAUCMR010000028.1:19037987-19048134 GCA_032357425.1 Enteromius argenteus | reverse complement strand
AAATGTCTACAATTCTGTGTTTTTCTGTCAATATGGGGTGCTGTGTGTACTTTAATGAGACAAAAATGAACTTAAATGATTTTAGCAAATGGCTGCCATATAACAAAGAGTGAAACATTTAAGGGGGTCTGAATACTTTCCGGATCCACTGTAATTCTTACCTCACACACATTAAATGGACTGGAATACATTACTTCTGTTCTACGTGATACATACAGTTTAGTCACTCAAGTTAAATTTTTGAAAGACTGAGCACCTGTTTTGGGCCTGAAAACCAGACGATTCTGCCATTTCTGCGTCCAGCCGCATGAGTTAGACATGTGCGGGTCAAAGCTCATGCAGAAATGTGCTTGGTTTTCTGGACTGTGTGTGCTTAAGTGTAGAAGTTTAATGGCGTGAGTCATATTCACTTGCTCTTTAAGGCAATAAAGTGATGAAAAGAAGAAGACAGGACATTAGATCAAGCCGTGTCACATGGCGGCACTCTTTTTCCCTCTTTTCGCCCTTTTCATGTTGACTCAAACTCAAAAGTCCCACTTGCACGAGTCCAATTTCCTCCGGCGCTGGCCACAATCCGCTGCAAACTCCTGTTGAGCCAGACAGACACACATCAGCCCGGATCTGATTATCGTGTGTGATTGTGTCCGAGGACGCAGATATGGCAGGATTTCTGTGCTATCTATATGTGGAGCTTCTGGCTAGATGACCGCGGACACATATGGTGACTTTCACTGCCAGTATCTGCTGCATCTGAGCATCAGATCAGCCTCAGTGTGTCTGTCTGTGTGTGTGTGGGTGTGATAATGAGGCTTTCTAGCTCTGTTCCCAAACACTTTTTCTCTATGTCTCCATAAGAAATTACAGTTGTGACTTATTTGAAACGCTCTGCGTAGGCAGCAACTCTACATGCCACACAAATAGTGCTCGTCATGTGTAGCACGTAGAATCCATTCACAGTCGGCTCAGTTGAGTTTGACGTTCACACATAGCAAACCTAACCATATGCATTACACACATGTGTGCTCCCCATCAGGTCTCCCAAGATAAGGATGGAATTATTTCTTCATCAGGTTTGTAGAAATGTGTCTCTGCATCAGTGTCTCAGTAATGGATGTGAATGGGTGCCGTCAGAATGAGAGTCTGATAAAAACATCACAATAATCCACAGCACTCCAGTCCATCAGTTAACATCTGGAGAAGACTAAAGATCAAACTAATCCAGCATTAAGATGATTTTGACTCAAATATCTATAGAGTCTATAATCTATAATAACACCTCCTCCAGTAAAAAGTGCATCAGAATCCAGCCTCATATTTGTTTAGAGCTGTTTTGGACTGTTTGGGCTTGTTAAAGGTGCCTTATCTGTGCAGATTTCTCTTCTGATTCAGACCAGAACACTTTTTCACTGTTATTATGGATTCTTATGGAGTCCTGTATGGGTAAATTTTTTAAAAATTTTATCACGTTGAATTGTTTAACTAATATTTGTAACGAATCAGCCAGTAGAACATCTTTAACTTGACATTTTTAAGTAAAGACTGAAATAGATTTTTTTGTTGATATTGTAATATACTGTAAGTGATGTATTGATGGTTTTTGGTATTGAATGAAATAGATAATTTAAACAAATAAAAGCACATTTCATACACAGTGGTAGTGTATGAAAGTGATTCACATGAAAAATGATTACAAATGATCAGAAAATCATCATAAAAAGGTGCATAAGAAATAAAATTACAATTAAAAAGTAAAACAAGAATGTGTAAAAATATTACTTTAAAATATTTTTAATGCAATTTATGCAGTCTCTCATGGATAAATGTTTTCGGAATTTGTCTCAATTGTATTTTCTTCAAAAAGGATATATGTGATGCTACTTTTGAATTAGGCTCTTTTTAACTAAACAGCCTTCGCATCAGGAGTCTCCATACGATGCTTTATAATGTTATCAGCGTAGGCTAGTCAGAATTTGAAAAAGAGCGTGTTTTCGACTAATAACACGTCAAGATGTACAAGCAGATGCTCCACACAGGAAGTTTTCCAATGAATGGCCCATTTTAACAGGAAATGGCAACAGCTCAGGGCATCATCATCTGAGGATCACACTTTAATTTGACATTTCTCCTTTTTGTGCCTGTAACCAAACTCCATTACTCAGTATCAGGCAATTAATTGTTTCCTTTTGGATTCACTCTGTATTTTAAAAGCTTCGGAATAACATTAATAAAATAATTATGCAAAATATGCCAATTTTTGTACAGTATTATCTATTTTGGCTTTATAATCTTGTTTTCCACACAGTATATACTATAATGATGCACTTCATCAGGTTAAGCTCCAATGATTCCTGAGCGTTTTTAAGTAAATAAAAGTTGGGTTTGGACATGGCAGCAGAAATATATTACTATTGTTCAGCAGAATGTACATAACAGGCTACTACAAATGATTAAAACAGTATTTCTTCAGTGTTTTAAACTGTAATACAAAATCCCCTTTATTTTCCAACAATAAAATGAAATCTTCATTAATTAAAAGACAAATGTTTTATGCCTTAAAAAATAAAACATTTTCAGAGGGGAAAAAATGGCTATTGTAAGAATAAATAATAATGCACTAGTGTAAAGGTAGCATAACAGATGTGTAAACTGAACTATTAGAATTTTATTAACACTAATTTGCACTGATTCATTGTGTTGGGTATATTTTTTTTCCGTGCAGTGGCTCAGGAGATGAGGTTTTGAGTCTGTATAAATGTCAACAAGCTGAAAGAAATGTTTAAGGTTTAAGATTGACTAACTATAATACTGTTTAAGATTTCCATTTAAACTGAATGCATAAATCTAGGCTAATCACTGTCTTTTCAAAGCACAATGCAAAATACATTTTATAAATGTAAATTTGAAATGTTTAATATTTCTTTAACTTCATTGTATTACTTAAACATATTGACGGTGTGATGAAAAAGAGGAACATGCCTATGTTAAAACAAAAAAATAACTTATGGCTTGCAAGTATGCATATAATGAATCGAAATCTGATTCAAAAACAAGACTGGGTGATAAAACCATAATCGTAACAATCACGATAAAGTTGTCCTTGATAAGTTCTCCATTACAAACCAGCTGTGTCCTGGTGATTAAAACTAGTTTAATGAAACTGACACGGAAAACAGAAGAAGCTTTCTCAATCCACAAATCACCAACATTTACCACAGATTTACTGCAGTTTACCATGGTGTTGTAGCATACATGTCATATCAAATTGTGTTATGTTTTTAATGTAGACAATAAATCAATTAAAGAATAAATGAAAAATAATTATGTTATGAAACTACAGCAGTTTAGTGTATTTCTATTATGCTAATTTTTATTAAATGATATACTTTAGGCTACAATTTTTCATGAATAGAAACAATATAGTTACTTTTTTATCATGGTAGTGAGGTACAGTGCGTGGTTTTTACCAAGTGAATACTATAGAGCATTAATTTAATGCTAACTCACAGTCATCAAGATTTCAATTTTACCCTATAAAAGAGAGGTTGTTACAAATTTTACAGACGTTACTGTTTTTGTTAATGAAGATACATTTGCATTCGTATCTACTGTCAAATGAGCATTTCTTAGAGACCAAACATTAAGAGACAAAATATTCTACACTATTGACTAGGGAGCAAAAATCTGCCTTTAAACTTGAAATAAATAAAAGATGAATATCGACTGATGTAAAAAATGTTCTCGCTCAGCCCTGTGAGATGGCGAAAGATCCCCAGCCATATCTGCTCTCTGTTCTGTAGTCATATGATAGCATATCTTTATTTTGCAGATTTCTGCTGCGCACTCAGTATGTCATAAGCAGCGTTTTGCTTCCCTAGTTGACAAACAGCAAGAGCCGAACCCTTCTGGATGAACCATCTGGATGTTTGATATCTCTGAAGACGTTTCTAGTGCTTTCATCCTCTCAGCGAGGTGCATTCGGAAAAAAGAGCAAACCAATCTAGCGCAAGGCAGCAGTTTCACGAAGCTAGAGATATGATTTCTTTTAATTATCTTAATCTGAAGATTAGTGTTTCAGGAGAGTTGTTAGGATGGAAAGACTTGGGCTTGACTGGGAATAACCAGCAGCTGGATTGTAAGGCTGATGTTTATAAGGTGAGCAGCTTTCTCTGGCCTGGAGCGTAAATAATACGCCTGTTTCTCTCAAGAGCATGTAGTTTCCTCAAACACTGAGTCTTTTTCTGAAGAAGACAGGCCACAGGCGACTGATGCCATCTGTGATGCCTGCTGGGATAGAAAGTTTGGAAACGACTCACAATAAGTTTCTGAATTGGTTTCACTGGTTTTCAGCCAATTGTTCCATATGTAGGAAATCAACTTAAAGCTGTACATGCATTGATCTGATCTCAGTTGATCTGATGAATTATTGCATCTCGTACTCTGTTACTGTCATTGTGTTGCACTGTTTCAATTACGATTTTGGCTACCAGTGATTTATAAATACAAGATACAGTAATTGAGATAAAAGCATTGTGCTGAATTCTGCTTCACAGTGATGCTGTAGTATTGTTGTGTGTTAGGAATCCAGCACTTTTCATCCTTTACAGCAATACACTTTCAGTGTTAAGTTCTTCCACATCATAGTTAATCTTATTGATATCTAATTTAATTTAATTCAATTTATTTGTTACATTATTTATTTAAATGTGTGTACGTATGTATATATTACTTATTTGCCTTTTTCAGTTGAATTATATGTAGCATTTAAGGATTTTTTTTTTTCTGTTAAAGTTTTTTTTTATTATTGATTCTCTGTTTTATTTTCATGTATTATTATTCTGGAATTCTGGAAATCCACTGAGATTTATTTATTTATTTATTTAACATTAATTAATAAATTTAACATTTGTTTTCCAATTGAATTATATTTACCTGGCAAGAAAATCTACTGTTTAAAATGTATTTATTTATTTATTTACATTAGTTTTTTTCTAGTTGAATTATATTTCATGTTCAAAGAAATTTTTCGGATTGTGTAATTGTGGTAAATAATGACCGTCTTAGTATTAATGTTGTAATGAAGCAACCTTCTATTAACACTTAAATAATGTATTTAATTTAAAAAAAGCAAAAGTAACACAATTGCTGATCAATCTGTCAATACCTATTTTATTGTGTTGAATCTACTTAAATGTGTAAAATAGAAGTATATTTAACCCGTGTTGGGATGACCTGAATCTTTTTTTTTTTTCTGCATTAACTGAAACTGGGCAGAGCATTGTTAGCTCCCATCATGCTTTGCATATGGCTGGATTAATAGAGTAAATGTTGAAATTAAGTGTTATATGACACAAACAACTAAAAATGACCACCCCCCATTTCATAGTAATACTCGGAGAAAGTGGCAAATAGTCATAAAATGACATTTTAACCTCAATAAATCTCCACAATATAGGTGTACCTGATATTATGAAAAAATAAAGTGATGTATGAATGAAATGTATGATATGAGCCCTCTAAGCTGTAAGCACACTGACTGTCAAAGAGCCAAAGCTTCAGTAGTTCAAAAGACTCTTTTACAGTCGTTCTGCTGCCAAAGCGTATCTTGACCTGCTTCTGTTCTCCTCCAGATAGACTCCAGCGGACTGAAGCTCTCATCATCTCACCATGACCTTCTTCAGCTCTTTATTTGTCCTCCTCTTCATCAGCAGGTAAGAGGATTGTGTCCTGAACTCTGAATCAGACTGTGCTGAATGTGCTGCTGGAATAGTTGGGTTAAAAAAATGACAAAAATCATTTATTTATTATCTGTTTTTGAAAATAAACTCTTCATATACCATCAATATGGCTATGGCATAATAATAATAATAATAATAGTTTTACTAAAATATCAAAATGTTTAAAAAATTTTAAATGTAATATTTCACTGTAAAAAAAAAATCAAGTATTTATTTGTTGTGATTTAAAAATATGGATGTTTGCTCTGTTTCTAGGGCTGAACAGTTGTACTACATTATTTAGGCTGTATATTAGTATGGCTACAAAATAATAATTCTATAATAATAATGAATTATTATTATTTTTTGTGATGTCATTATGTATTACATCTCCAAAGTCAGTAGGTAAATGTGTTAAATAATCTCAGTCTCAGAAAATATTACTATTGTAATATTCACCGTAGAATCTGTAACCGTATATTGCAGAGTTTGTGATTTGATAATTGCAGTAAGCCATATTGAGATTTTGGTTTTATTCTGATTAATCGTGCAATCTATGGTCTGGATGTATTACTGGAAAGGTAGACAGAAACAAAGGCTTATAATTTATTCCAGATGGATGTTGGAGTCAGTGAACTCTGTAAATGTGTTTTGTGATCTGACGCAAGCACTGAAAATGATGGGAGCGTTTTCACAGTCTGCTTTCCTGAAAAGAGCCTGCCGGTGGCTGTGATGAACATATACCCACGCACACAAACATACATGTGCATGAGCTCGCGGCGCATGTAATCGTCTCTGGGCCCGATACAGTAACCCAGAGATTGATGTATTCTGACACTTGCCTCGTTCCCGCAGCACTTTGAATCCGACTCTTTCATGGCTCGTGTTCCTCTGGTTCCCTGAGCTCCAGACTCCAGCGGTTCCTCTGATTATCATCAATAATGGAGACGAGTAAGCTTAGGCACGCTTCTTCTGTACACACATGCATCACACATAATTCAGCCACATCACAAGCCTGAGTATCATCATGACAGTGTAAGCATTTCAGACTAAAAATAGATGCTAAATATTTTTTAGGTGCCTGTGTGCGAATGAACCCAATCATTGCATGTCTTTAAAAAGTCTTAAATATCTTCAATTGCAAAACAAACATATTCATTATGACTTTAAAAATGTTTTAGGAATCATGACCATGATTAAATAAGTTTGTTTTAATTATTTACAGACTAATATGATTATTAACTTGATTATTAAGAACTATGATTGAATCTTCGCTTAGGACTAGGGATGCTCCGATCCGCCTTTTTTGCTTCTGATACCGATACTGATACCTGAGATTCAGTATTGGTCAATACCGAGTATCGATCCGATACTGAAGTAAAGGAAAATTTAAAAAAGTGCCTAATTACCTAATAAACCAGTGGTTCTCAACTGGTCTGGCCTTGGGATCCACATTTTCCTATGCTCATCAAGCTGAGACCCACTTACCATATATCTATATCTATCATTTTGTTACAAAACATAAATTTTGTGAAATAAATTGACTAAATTAAGACCATTATTAATAGTGAATAAGCAGCCTATAAGGTAAAGCTATTTATTAAATAGCAGACCTAAACTAGTTTTTGTTATTAAGCTGGTTTGAGCCACCACAGTCATTTAAACATACAAAATGACACAATTAAAATAACATGGTATTTTTGGTTCATGGTAACCATGGTGAATAGGATACAATGAACTGTTAATGAAACATGGAAACTGGTCCAGAAAAGAATGAATATCATACCTTCATGCAAATCCTTCCCAGCTAACAAACGCAGTACCAGTTATGTGATTTATTGGTGCTGTATTTTAATTTCACACGATGCATGTTCATAGATTCTGTGCTTTAGTGAAGTGATAACAGCGCGGTGCCGCTGTTTAAGTTATAACATCTGACAGGACAGGATGCATTGCTTTTCTGAGGTGAGAGACTTTTACGAAAATAATAACTGAATAATGACACTGACATTAAGCCTGTCAACATCTCATTTGACGGCAGAAATCGGGCCAGCCCATTTTCTCAGGCACTCTTTACTTAAACTGCATCTGTCAGAAGTCTTTTAAAAGACGTTTCTTTGGCTGTTCACTCCGCAATTCACTCACCGATACCCGATCTAGATATCAACGTTGATATCTTGTTTAGTTTAATTATTTTCCCTGGTTCACCCGTGCTCCTCACCTGTTTTCTGTTATTCCTGAGTGTTTTTTCCTGTTTAAAAGCCTGTTCTGTTTTGCCTTGTCTTTTGTCGGTCTTTAATGTTGTAAAGTTTGATGTGTGTCTGTATCTGCCTTGTCTGCCCAGTTGCCTGGAGTAAAATTAAAAGGATTGTTACTTCCATTCAATTCTGAGTCTGCCTACGTACTTCGCCAAACACAGCGTGACAACCATAAACAAAACAAGTGTAAATTTTGATGTGTTTATATATTTTTTTTCTAGTGTACATGTGAAAAGCCTTTCATAACTTTTTGTTAATTGTATAATTTATTCACCATGAAAATAGCCTTGATGCTAGCATGGTGTTAAAAAGTGAATATATATATATATATATATATATGTTATTGTTGTCGTTTTTAGAGCCGCTTTACAACTAAAATTGCTTTTCATAATTGCAGAACTTTGCAAGATGAATACTTTAATTTTCTTGTTTATGAATGCTGCTTTAAAGGTGATAAATAGATATGATTTGATTAAGTGTATGATGCTTTTAGAAGATAGTGATTATCTGTGAGTTTAGTTTTTACTGATTTATTAAAGGAAGTCGTTTGATTGTGAATCAGTCTACACTGGCCATGCTGCTAGATATTTATTGCATGCAAGAACAAAGACTGAAAAAAAAGTGTTAATTCATTCTTATTTATCTCATTACAATCACTTCAGAGCATCAGGTCTCAACTCTAATGAATTATAAGCTCATTTGTTTTGTTGTGGCGCTGCATATTGCAGAAAAATTTATTATGGACACATGCACGCAGACAAAAACAGAAACTGAGCTGCGTGTGTCATTATCAGACAAAGGCTGTGTGAGATTAAAGAAACGGGTGTCTTTCATCTTCTGCACGTCTTGCGTCATTTGCCAGTTGATTTGGGTGCTAAACAGAGAAAGACTCTCAAAGAAGAGCTTTAGTATCTCGCTTATCCTGCAAGACCTAGTTTGCTGTTAATTCGTTGACGTGTTCACTTGGATGGTCATATTTACAGTGAGCTGTTTTTGCTGTTTAGATTCATTTTTAGTTATATTGCAGTTTACATAGTTTTGTAAAAAGCTATTTTTATGCTGGTGTTAAATGTAGATTCAGGACTATCCCTTTTGTTGTGCTGTGATATACTGTCAATATAGTGATGGCTGTAATTAACTAAATTGATTTCAGAAAGTTGGAGAAAACAAAAACAAAACAAACAAACAAAAAAATTAAATATATATATATATATATATATATTGTATTTTTAATAGATAAAAATATAGCTTTTATTAGTGATGAACAGACATGGAAAATTTTGTTAGATACTGATAACCGATTTTATATACATATATATTTGGAAGCCGATAATCAATATGTTTTCTTATGAACTTAAGTTTAAAGGAATCTAGAAACTGATGCATTTATTGAAATGAACATGTATAAAAATGAGCAGTGCTGATATATTGTGCATTTTTTCAGTTTTATTTTATTTTATTGCCTGGAAAACTAGCTGATACATTTTTAAAAACATTTTTAAACTATTTTCTTTATTTAACTTTTGTTTTAGTTATTGTTTATTTTAGGTATGTTTATATTTTTTACTGTAAAGTGATGTTTATTTGTTATTAACAGCTGTGTTTAATGGCTGTGGTGTGTTTGAGGGATGCAGGTGGTTGGAGAGGCGTTCAGTGTTGTGTGTTTATGATGTTATGGAGACTGTCCTCGAGTAACACGCCCGTGTCTTGTTTTATGTCTCTCTCTCTCACCCTTCTGGGACAGAATAATACATTTTTCCTTCATTTTCACCTCCCACTTTCCATTTGCTGGGAAAGAACAAAGCAAGAGAAGATCCAAGAGTGGCAGAAACAGTGGCTCTCGTCACAACAGACAGTCTTGTTTAAAACACCCAGACAGATGCAACCACACGACAAACTAGAAAACATCAGAACTGTGTGAAATAGTGTGTAGAGGAACATTTTATATAGGTCTCATGTATAGTGTGGGTTTGTAGAGGTAGGCTTGTCTGTGTTTGTAACAGTCTGTTTTGGGTAAAACATTAAGAAACATTCATTCATAATGGGTCACGATGGGGCTACAGCACATGCAAGACTAGTATTATTTTTGTGTATGTTTTTGAAAGTAGTCTATTAAAAATACAGGACAATTGTAAAATATTATTACAATTTAAAACAGCAGTTTTCTGTGTGAAT
>JAUCMR010000028.1:18820086-18832361 GCA_032357425.1 Enteromius argenteus | reverse complement strand
TTTCAGCATCATTCCTCCAGTCTTCAGTGTCACATGATCTTCAGAAATCATAATAATATACTGATTTATTATCAGTGCTGAAACTGTTGTGCTGCTGAATACTTTTTTGGAATCTGTGATATTTTTTTAGGATTCTTGAATGAATAAAACATTAAAAAGAAGAGCATTTATTTTAAATATAATTTTTTTTCAATATTATATTATAATATTAAATTTAAAATAATATATTTAACATTTATTTAATTTTAAAAACAATATACACTACCATTCAAAAGTTTGGGGTCAATAAATTCTTATTATTTTTATTTGAAAGAGATGAAAACTTTTATTCAGCTAGGATGTGTTAAATTGAGAGATTTATACTGTTAGAAAAGATTTATATTTTTAATAAATGCTGTTCTTTATAACTTGAAAAAAAGTATCGCAGTTTCCAAAAAATATTTGATAATTCTAATAATAAATCAGCATATTAGAATGATTTAATGTATGGCTGATGGAAATTCAGCTGCACATCACGGAAATAAATTATATTTTAAATTATATTAAAATAGAAACCCATTATTTTAAATGGTGCATATATATATATATATTTATTTATTATTTTTTAAGTGTAAAGTAATGTTAGAACGGTCTATAAATGCAAGGGATAAAAGCCAAAAAAAGTGAGTGAAAATTTTTTTCAGGCTTCATCATATGTTTTTAACCATCACTTTATTAAATATTCAAGACTATGGATATGACAATGTTTTAAAACAGTTTTTCTATTGCCAGCTTGCTTAATTTCAAAGCTGTCTTTAATCTGTGAAATATAATGCAATGCTTGACACAGTTTTCAGTCATGCAGATAATCATCCATCTACATAACTCTTTCTTCAGTGCGTGCGTTTTTTAATCTCGTAACAGTGAGCAACTTCTGAAAAAAACTCTAATCCCTGCAGGCTACCATTCATATTCTCTATGCAGAAAATAGCATCTCACTTCTTTGATTTCGGGGTGAATATGACTCGGACTCGTTCTTGACAGGCGCTGTGAGATTCTCACACTCTTCTGCTCTGTTCTTTGTCTTTCTGGACAGTTGTAGTTCACACTTTTCACAGCCTTCAAACGCTCTAACGCTTCCCATGATGCATCTTTCCCTCATAAGACAGCCTTCTCTTTTTCTCAGTGCAGAAGGCCAGTTAAACGTCTTGCTCATAACACAAATATCTGACCGCATGGAACCATCATCGCAACAATTCACACCTCACCTTGAAACAACGATAAAAGCATATCCTGAGAGAAGGGCTGAGAGGATTGCTGTGTAAGTGTTCGGAGGTTTCCTGAGAGAGAACTGCACCCATGCTGCTTCGTCTGAGGAAGAAAACCGTGCTTTGGGGAAACGATCCCTGAAGACTCTTCTACAGAGGCTGAAGGGCTTTTCAGGACAGAGACTAAGCCTCAAAACAGAGTCAACTTCCTCACAACAAACAACACAGAAAAAACTCTCCCAGCTCGATGGAGACTCGAATTACTATCGACTGCAAGCTGGACATGAATATTGAGTAAAATAGTTCATTTGTAATTCGATTAAAGCGAGAGACCACAGGTGAATAGGGTAAGAAACTATTTAACTAGATTTCACCCTACAGATTGATTGCATTAATAATTACAAACAGTTTCACTGAAAACCAGGCGTTAACTAACTAAACATGCACTCGTTTGTATACAGTCACAGTGAATAGAGTAAAATAAAACTATTTAACTAGATTTCACCCTACTTCCCCAGCTGATTCATTACATTAATCTTTTTTTTGTTGTATTGCTTGATTTCATTCAGACAGTTGCAGAACAGTGCATAAGTCTAGGATATGATATCTTTTTTTATCATGGAAGCCCATTCTGCAAGTGAATACAATGAAAACAAGGTGATTGCAACTTTTTCTCACAATTCTGATGATTTTCCTCACAGTTGAGAGTTAATTTTGCAATTCTCAGAACTGTAGGCCTATATAAATGTCAGAATTACACGCTTATATCTCACAAATTTTACTTTATTTCACAAATCTTGCTTTAATATGTTCTCAGAATTGTGAAATATAATCTAAACGCGCAATTACCTTTTTTATGTTTTATTTAGCTTCAGAAATGGGATTTCTGTCATTTATGTATATATCATGGTTTTTTGGAAATAAAATGTGCAAAAGCAGGTGAATGATATATGAATGGCTTGTGTACCTTCGGATAATTAGTTTTTTTAAGGTAGCCTGAATGTGATGCTACGTGCATATTGTTTACAAGATGTTACATTAAGTCTCTGAGCGGCTGAAACACTGATTGAGTGATTAGATGAGACGGATTGTAAAGTTGTACTCTTTATTTTAGCTTACCTTCGTATGGTAAGTCATGTTTAATTTGCTGAAACTGATATTAATGTGGAGGAGATGATGGGTTCATGTGCGTCTGTTGAACTGAGGCACTACAGTGATCTGTCACTTCACATTAAACAGCACCAAAATGGCATCTATTGTTTAAATACTGCAGTACAATGGACAGAACTTGAAATCTGAGACTTTTTTTCATAATAAAAGTCCTAAAGCACAATATATTGCATAGGCTGTGCCCTTCAACGTTCTGTCCATTAACTGATAACAGGCCAGACTAATCTTTCTTGGGATTTAAGAATCGATATCGTTCCGTAAAAATGAGAATCAATTAATATCAATATTTTTTACCCAGCCCTATTCATTTTTATTTGATTTCTTTGTATTGCATGAAAATAAGCATATTTGTACCCGACATGTTTCTCAACGCACCCTTTATCTGTTAAGATAATGAATTTACAAGAGATGATGAGCCAAAACAAAATATCTATTTAGTAACCACAAAGAAGTCTGATGCTAGGATATTGCTAAGATAACAATAATTTGAATAAGCGTTTTTATGACAGCTTCTAATGAAATTGTTCAACCAACAAACTACACTAAGTTGGCAGAACTTAATGTGTAGCATAAATGCAAATTTTTAAAGAAGTAATATATTATAACTGACATGTCACAACATAACAACAATCTCTACTCTTCAGCACAATGATAACCAGAAAAACAAGACAGAAATGTCAGACAATGTCTTTCCCTTTACTAAAAATACACAAATAAGATAAAAGTTCAACATTTATTATACAGAACTATAGAAATCAACTTCCCAATTTGAGTTACCAAGACCATTTCAATTCAAATTACTCAATTAAAACAGCATTTAAGTTTAAAATACACACAATATTAAATAGATTTAATGATCCACAATTCTGTCTACACAACTCATCAAAATAATGTTTGCAACTTTAATTAAATCAATAATTTCTCATTTTTAATCATTTGCAAACATACACTTATTCAAGTTTTGGTAATATTTCCTCTGAATTCTGTCTTAAAGTGCATTACACACAAACATTGAATCAAATAGTCCATTTATAATTAGATTAAACAACAACAAATGGCATATAACCATATTTATATTCTCTTCCATACAATATTTTAACCATCCTGGATTGCTAAACTACTTCTAACTTAAAATTGATTGCAACAGACGTTTGACATCAGGACATAGCTAATTTAACAACGTGTCTCTAATTAGCACAAAAAGACACTGCATGCATAAAAACTGCATTTAAAAACATTGAAAAGTCACCATGAATTATTTGTGGCTTCTTTCTTATCTGTTAGCATTAAAGACATCAGAATTTGTCAAAGTTTGTCTTCATAACACCATATTTGACATTAGGATGCAGCTAATCTAACAACAGCAATTTAATAAGCATATAAAGACATAAAGACATGCTTGAGAACTAGCATTTTAGTGTCAGAATAGATTCATCATATCATATATAGCATTATGGAGAGTAGAGCAAATTGCTAGCAATGCTGAGATCACAAGCATGCATGAATTTAATGAAAAAGTATAGCTTGAAATTCACTTTGAATAAAAATATTTGCTAAATGCATGAACGCATAATTATGTTAATTGCGAATGCATCATTACTGTCTGGATCTAAAAAGGTTTTTGCAACAGCCTTCGTGTTGCAAGCGTGCATTTGATGTCTGAAAATGCTAGATTTGACTCCAAGCAATTGCAATAACAAACAGTTCAGCGACTGAAACTGTACAGGAGCGAACACAAATCTTTTTACAAGAAAAAAGCTCCACTTAGGAGGCAAACCTGCCAAATGAATTTGCATTTTTTATTAGGCTCTGCATTCTTTTTCAGCAGCTCATGTAATTGGTTTTTCTCTGCTGAAATGGTTTAAGGGCGAATATAAAACACAGCTCAGTGTTGAAAATAGCATTTTTCATTTGAATTGCAAACCGTCTATTCTGCATTGCCACACTCGGGAGGGACGGAACGTATTAAAATATGCTGAAGTGTGTGTGTTTGTGTGTGTGTGGAGAACGTGAGACCTGTTAGCAAGCTTCATCTCAAGTTGCTCTGTAATTGCCATTGTGACGCCCCCAGGTGGCGAGAAGTTCAAGCCAAAATATTACATTTAATATTATAAAAGAAATGCACCCAAAAAGATTTATGCACCTGCCGAGACAATATATGTGCATCTGTATGCAGCACATATGAAACTCTTCGCACCGATGTTGGAGTTTTTAGGAGGCGAATCAATTACTGTTGCATTCAGAGCGACGTGTCAGAACAATACAAAGAGTGTGTCATTTCACAAAAGCAGTTATCAGCCTCACGTGGGCAATAACACACTTAAAATAGAAGAAATGCAAAGGGGATGTGTGAGCAATAAGGCTGCTCGAGGCTCGGGATGAGTCTGCGAGCGCTGATGAAGAATCAGGTATGAGCCAGGAAACGTGTGAAAGTTAGCGATGGTGGAAAGAGAGGGATATTCAGCTATTTTAGGAATGAGTGAGTAACGAGACAACCTCACCTCCTGCATTATACGGTGGAAGACAGAGGAAAGAAAGGAAAGGACATGAGATGAGATTCATTCAGCTTGTTAAACTCTTTTGTGGCTTTTAAGGCATCGAGATAGACCTTAACTTCATTCATCTTCCTGGTCTTACTGTGAGTAATATGTTATTCAAAAAAATCTATTTTCAATGTCCAAAAATGAGTCTTGATGTACGTCACTCGGAAATACGCCAAAGTAAGGCTTTTAAGATGTGTATTTTTTAGAAAAACATTCTCTGATTCTCCTAAACTTACCAAACTCAACTTTTAGCAAATGCAATGCATTTAAAAGTAAATTAAAACAAATGAATATCTACAGTAAAAGCTGTCAATAGATAAAAAAGGTCATATTAGAGAACGCACTTCTGGCAATCAATTATAATCTAAAAAATGTTTAAATATATCAGCTGTTATGATGGCTTATTGCTACTTTAAAATCAGAAAAAATACTTAATATTAATTGCTAAATATTTATTACTGACCATGAAATAGCATTTTGCATATTCTTATTCTATTAGTCATAATACTAGTTTAAAATCAGGGTCCAAAATTAATATTTCCCTTCCACAACTACCAAAGGAGTATTTATGTGAAAAAATATTAAGTTATAAATATTTATTACTTACCATGAAACTTTATTTTCTAATAATAACCATAATAATAATAGTAATTATTATTGTTGTTGTTATTATTATTACTATGACTCCTCCTTTGAAATTAGGGTTCAAACTTAATATTTTCTTGGCACACCTACCAATAGGAGAATGAATGAATGCATTCATGACCTTTAAGACTCTTTAGCCAAGCATTATATAATGTATCTCATAACCTTGTCCTTCATCTATACCTGACCAAATGCACATGGTCATTCTTTTGCAGCTAAATCTGTTTCTTCCTGAGGTGACTAATAATTACTCAAGCTTCTGAATCCAACCCTTACAAAGCTTTGAGATGACCAAACACCTGAGCAGAGATGATGCCAACCCCTCAGAAGATGCCAACCTTCAAACAACATACAAAACGACCTAATTTTGCTATAAATTTGAATGCAACACATATAATCATTGCAGTTAATAGTGTTCACAGTCTGTTTCATTAAGTCATTATCTAACTGCATGATTTTTACTGTACATTTCTGCCATATGGACATCAACTGGACAGTCACCACTGATAACCTACTGCTAAATATAAAGTAGAAACTTTAAAATAGAAACGTACATTTTCTGTAAAGTTGCTTAGCAATGGTTTGTATAGTGAAAAGCGATATACAAATAAACCTGAATTGAATATCATAAATTGGCTATTTATTACTCACTATCAAACTGTATTTTGCATTTTGGTAAATGATACTAATAATCAAAATATATATTTATGTCCTTGGGATGAATTATTATTAATTAATTAATGTATTTATTTATATATGTATTTATTAACTAATTAAAAGTATTTTTTTCAGTGGTTAATTTTGAACCCTGGTAATGTTTCTAAAGGGTTTGAACAGTACTCTGCTCCTCCTCATGTTAATGAAGACGTTAGCTGCTGGTTTTCACTAGACCTGATCATGAGGGCTGCTCTGTTAATGAAGCAGACGGTCAAACCTCCCTCTGTGACTCCAGCAGAGCGCCTGTGTGTTCTCACGGCAGATGAGAGGATCTTCTGTAGGACAGTCATCAGCCCGACAGGATCCAAACACTCAGGATGTGGCATAACTTAATCCAGAAGCTACTGCGTTAAACCGCAGTAAAGCCACCGCCGGTGACAGGAAGGTTATGTGTCAGAGTCTCCATAGCATGCATGAGCAGCTATAAAACTAATGTGATATATTCTGTCAAAACCCACTGAGCTCCCTATTTAGACAGCATTTCAAGGCTTCCTAGATGAAATTCCTTGTTTTGGCCAAATTCTAAGGCACTATTGCATGTATTCTACCATTTTCAATACTTTACTTATCAAGGACACATCAAATTGATGAAAAGTGTCAGTAAAACCATTTATAATGTTACAAAAGATTACTATTTGTATTCAACAAAGAATCCTGAAAAATAAAATGTATCACAGTTTCCACGAACATATTCAGAACTGTTTTCAACATTGATAATCAGAAATATTTCTCGAGCAGCCAATCTGTGTATTAGAATGATTTCTGAAGATCATGTGACTCTGAAGACTGGAGTAATGATGCTGAAAATACAGCTGAACATCACAGAAATACATTACACTTTAACACATATTCACACAGAAAACAGCTGTTTTAAATTTTAATAATATTTCACTATTTTACTGTATTTTTGAGCAGACAAATGCAGCCTTGATGAGTAGAAAAGCCTTCTTTTAAAGCTTCTGTTATTTTATATTACTGAGATATTATTATTTATTTTTTTAATAAAATTGATAATTGTTTATATTTTTTACTTGAATGTATTTTTAAAATTTTTTAACTATTAACTATACTAAATAAAAATAAAATTAACTAAATAACTAAAAATATATATGTATATTTTTTGTAATTAACTAAATAAAAATGTCACATATATATATACAAAATTGTTTTAGTTATTTTAAGACATTAATTTCAACTAAATTAAAATGAGAAATAGAATTGTTTTATTTTATTGTATTATTATTAATATGATTTAATGTAAATCATTTTTATGGTTTTAATTTTAGTTTTAGTGTTATTATAACAACAACAACTACAACAAAAATACCTATAATGACCCTGAAACAGAAAAAAAGTTAGATTTTCCTTAATATGAACAAATATTGACATCAGACTAAAATGTATGATTATACTCAGTGTTTGATGGTTGATGCCAGTGCAGGGCGTTTTAAATTAGACACTTGTGCCGTCTGAACACAACACTTAATACACATTAAGCACTAAATCTTTCAATCTAGATAATGCAATAACAGTTTATCTAGTGCAGTCTGTGAAGGTGGCAGAGAGCGAGGTTTGGGAACAGAACCATTCCATCACTTCACCCTCATTTCCAACACACCGCACATGAGGCTAATGTTGAGCGACGGGCCGTTTCCCCACAGCAAGTCAAGTGAAAACACTCAAACAAAACACCTCCGCTCGTCTCCATACGGCAGCACCATCATGTGCCTTTACACACACCCTCAGAAAGCCAGAGAAATCAATTAAACGGTCTGCGCTGGAAACATCTTAGTGCTTTTCCTGGTCAGAATCTCCAAACACAACACTCCTGCTCGTTTAACAGAAGAGAGGCCAAGTGATTATCTGCATGAGGAAAAACAAAACACCAGCATCCGCAGACATCAGAAAATGCCCCGGCACTCTTTGCTTTGTGATTAAAGCATCTCTCTTTCAGACAGCCTGCTCTGTGGTCAATATCTGAAAGCGCTGATATTTAATTACCTTGAGTGCACTCGGAAATGACATTATCTCCCCTCAATATGCAAACATCACTATTATGATTGCTCATAGTTAGTGTTAATGATTTGAACAAAACCTCTTGTGCACGTAATTTATCCTGCAGCACTCATGGTCTAGAAATAAATGTTTCCTCTAAACCAAAAAGTTTATAGAAAGACGAGTTTAAAAAAATGCAAAAATAAATAATTAAAAGAATAATTAACTTAATAAAACTTAACTAATTACTACTACTACAGGGAAATACGATTATAGTTAATTATATACTAAATTAAAAACCTACCAATGGGAGCTGAATTGGGGAAAAAAATCTAAATAATTAATGAATTAAACTAATATACTCAATTAAATCATAAATACTTATTACAGATCATGAAACTAAAAAATATGTAATATTATTATTATTATTATTACTTTAAAACCAGTGTCCAAATATTTTTGCCACACCTACCAATGGTAAACTATAGGTAGCACTATAACCATTGAATACGGCCTCAAAAACACAATATTTGACCTTAAATCCCTCATATATTCACTTATAGACTATATCTTCATAATAATATCATAGATCTCCTTGTTCTGAGCAACTTTGGGATTAATAATGTCAATCAAACAGTTTTGACAAAAAAACATTGCAAAGTACTAAACTTCTGCACAATTTACATTTACATTACAAAGTTTGAAAAACATCAAAATTAAAAATAAATACTAAACTAAATAATATTTTTTTTAATACATTTTAAAAAATGTGTTAAATAAATAAATATTACAATAACATTTTGCACATATTTATGAAAAATATTTAGTCTTTGTTGTAAATAAAACATATTATTGCAATATGTTTTTTAAGAAAATACCATTGACAGGAGTTTTCTCCTTAAGTCAGTCTGACTTTCCATTTCTCATTTATATGTAAAATTTACTAGCAATTTCTACACCAACATGCAAATAAAAATACCCAGTTGCCTTTTCAAATTTTGAGATGGGAGTCTTTGCAAAAAGAATGATTAAATTTGGGGGCCTCTAAATCACTGGAAACTTTTAATCTAGGCCTGTAAACAACCCATTAAAAACCCTTGCAACCACCAATATCCCAAAAGCAACTTAGAACGCATTTAGCAGCTGAAGAGCAATGCAACAAAAAACATTCTGAACACCTTAGCAACTGCGTAGCAACCACCTAAAACTACCAGACTGCAAATTGGTTTGAGTAATATTGTTTTTTCCTTAAATTTACACTTTTCCACTTTTGCAGGAGAGTAATTCTTCAGGCTCACGCTGCTCACATTATCTTCAGAAAACACGCTTCGTCTTTGAATCGCCTCTAGTTCAGAAGTAAATGATTAGTGCTGCTCAGGTTTGCGTAATTGCACATTTAGCATCTTGTTCTCGTCTCTCTTTAAACAGTCGTTTCCTATGGTTTTCTCACTCATTCAGTCCATTTCTCTTCCTCATTCACCCCGAGACACACACACGCATGCATAATGAATGAATGACTTGATTGAATAAAAACTAGAGCTGCTTCAGATAAATGGCCGTGAGGTGTTAATTTTTGATGAGGCCCATCAGATCATTAATGAGGCTGATAATACATACAGTTGTATGATTTTGGACAATTGGACAACTGAGGGACTGATATGCAGCTATTACAGAAGGTTCAAATGCTCACTGATGCTCCAGAAGGGAAAAACATGCAGGGCGTGAAAACTTTTGAATTTGAAAAACAGGGTAAATTTGACTTATTTTGTCTTCTGGGAAAATCTTCTGAAGTATCTTCTGCAGCTTCTGGAAGGGCAGTACTAAATGAAAAAATATTGATATTTAGTCAAAATAAGAAAAATGTAGCTACACATGTTCATTCAGCTCTTAATGCATGGTTTTTCCTTCTGGAGCATCAGTGAGCATTTGAACCTTCTTTAATAGCTGCATATGAGTCCCTCAGTTGTCCTCTGCATGAAAAGATGGATCTGAAAATCATACAGTCACCATTGGAAAGAATTCAAATACACAAACAAAAATGTGGCAGCTGAATTTTTCTGAAGAACAGCAGGCAGTTTAACTGTTCAGGACAAACAAGGGATTCATGAACAACTATCACTAAACAAAAAAAGCACAGCTGTGGATCATTCAGGGAACAACACAGTATTAAGAATTCAACTATTATTTTCTCTTATGGACTATATGTAAACAATTATGTGAAATATCTCATTCAGGTCAGTACTAAAGAAACAATATAATGCATTTTGGTAAAACAACTAACATTTTGCAGATTCTGAAAGGGGGTGTAAACTTTTGACCTCAACTGTAGAGCGACAGAAGACAGAAACAAGTTTACGATGATTCAATGGTGCATTAAAAGTGCCTAATTTCAAAGGATACTGGCAAATGAAGTCGTAATGGTGTGAAATATTTGCTCAGAGGACACAATTACGCTTAAGTGAACACGCAGCGTTAGTGGAGGATGAATGCGTTTTGGAGCCGAGTCCCGCGAGACGTGATTGTTTGATATTGCGTACATCTTTGCAGCTGGGATCACACAGATACAGGCATTAATGTGTCACTAATCCAGTTTCCGCCGCCCGTGTTTGCTCAGGCGTCCCGCAAACCCACCTCTATTCTAGCAGGAGCCGTGCGCTTGTAAATATGTACTCAGTAAACGCTACAGATAAAGCTAGCAGAGCCAGAGCCGTCTGTGAGGGCCGCGGCTGCCAGCTGATGGGACGGATCCATCATGACGCTCTGAATTCATCAGCGCTGTAAACAAAGCTGTGCCTCGGAGGAAAAGAGACGGGATGCGTTCAGTGTTTGAGCTGTGAGGGAGTGCAGGGCAGCAAACTGAGTTTGTTTCACCTGCCAGTGGTGACCGCAAGTATTTCAGGCCGACAAACTGTATTTTAAGAAATATTATATGCTATAATAATAATGTATTAATTAAATATATGTGACCCTGCAGCACAAAACATATAGGGGTCCATTTTTACAGTATTAGGCCGAGATACAACTATTTGAAAATCTGGAATCTGAGGGTGCAAAAAAATTTCTTAGCAATGCATATTAATCAGAAATTTGATTTTGATATATTTATGGTAGGAAATTTACAAAATATCTTCATGAAACATGATCTTTGCATATATTTTTTACAATATAACAAAATTTTTTTTTTTAATAATAATAATCTATGTGACTATACTGCATATATTTTACTAAAAAATAAAATGATTCTACATGTAATATAACAACAGCATATATTGTGATATTATGTAATAATAATCAGATTTTATTTTACTTATTTTATTTTTTTATTTTTTATTTTATAATAATTTTCAGTTTTACATAAAAAAAAATAGTATTTATATTATAAAAATACAATATTAAATATATACAATATAACAATAATAATATGATTATATTTTATGAATTAAATAATCAAATTAAATGATCAAATTGAAAAATTTTGGGTGAATTAACCCTGTCTAGCCTGCTAATCAGTAAACTGTAGATTCAAGGGTTAAACCATGAACATTATTACCTTCAGATGAAACTTTAGAGAAACTGAACCTGTGCTGAACGTCATTTTGGACACAAAAGTCTGGTAAAAGCTACTCAAACACAGGATATGATCATTATCATTTCAAACAAACGGTCATCATTCAACACTTGACTTCAGTCTGGCAGCACAAAATACAAAAGTGCAATATGTGTGTGTGTGTGTGTGTGTGTCAGTGTGTACGTTTAATGCCAATGTGTGTGTGCATGAGTGTGTGAGAGTTTGTAAGTGTGTGTATGTGTGTGTGCGCCTGGTGTTTATCACCTCACTATAAGGCTTATAGTGACCAATTGTCCCCACAAACATAGGAAATCCAGTAAATGTTGACCTTGTGGGGACATTTGTTAGGTCTCCATGAGAAAACAAGCTTATAAATCACACAGAATGAAG
>JAUCMR010000028.1:18747522-18758553 GCA_032357425.1 Enteromius argenteus | reverse complement strand
AATAAGTGCTTTCTAAACCATAGTGTGCTGAAAATAGCATGAAAAAGTCTTATAGATTAAGTTTTTAGTGAATTTTTGAAGTGTGCAAGCTCTGTTGGATAATTTGCAGTTTATACTCTTTGTGCACAAAGTTTCTACTACAGTTTTGATGTAAATAGACAGTGTTTATCATTGCTGCTGCATATTTTTGTTGTAATACAGTCAATTTGTTTGGAACTCAATGCAGCATTTGCAGCACTTCTGAAAGTTCAGTTCTGTGATGCGTTTCTAGATGAAACAGAGTATTCAGCGAGACAAGATGTATAGGTCAGTACTTGATTTTATCCATTTAGAACTGACTGGATTGTAAAAAAAAAAGTGGCAGTTGCGTACCAAAGCAGAGGTCTAGAGAGCTTTCCGATGTGGTTGCTCATCTGGCACGTATAGCACTGGAAGTATGCAGCCTGCGTACTTGAGCCAATCTCCTGACCTGTGAATGTCATGTGACTGATCATTCTTTATTAGAAAGAAAAACACAAGTCAAATTCCATTACTTGCAAAGAAATCAATTAGTCAAAACACATGGCTACTTTTAAATGGCTGTTATATAAAGTTGTTATTTTCCCACATAATGATGTAGGTATGTCATCTGCCAGCAGGGGACTAACAGGTGAAGTTGGTGACAGATGAAAAAGAAAGCTGTTTTGTGTATTTATGGCACATCAAAATGAAAGTTTTTTTTTCTTTTTTTCCTGTAGAATAAAACGCAGAGGTGAATCATTCCCAATGAGAACAGGATGTTATACAGGTGTTCTAGCCACGCATTTAGGCAAAATGCCTTTTGTAATTAGTTTGTGAGTAAATAATTGGACATTAATTGGTTAATGAAGTACCTATGAGCAGTTTGTGTCCTAACAGTTATAAAAAGCATGTAAGAATGGGTGCTACACAAATTGTAGTGTCTAAATAAAGTATGCAAAAGACTCTCAGATGATCTGCTTTTGGTGGATATTTAAAGTGTCCATCTGTGCAAGCTTAATATCATTCCCAGAAAAAGGAGTCTATACTATAACTTATTGACTGAAGTTTCTACTTGGACAGTTTTGATGCAGAAAGACACTGTAAAGCATAGCTGTTGCATGATTGTGTTCTGATACAATCCATTTGTTTGCAGTTTACAGCAGCATTTGCAACACTTTGTACTTCTGTAATTTGATGCATTTCTGAGCAAACCAGGATATTCAGAACATTGATCGGTTAATGAAGTGCTTAATAATGTCCTGATGTTCATAAATAGTTTGTATGTTAAAATTTGGGTTTGATGTGTGCATCTGTGCATGCTCTTTTAGCTAATATTATGTCAAGGTAAGCGATGCTTTTAAGACTCTTGATGAGTTGTGGAGTGGCATCGTTCTTGCACAGCACTGTGAGTCTGATGCACAGACATTTAATTATTATTCTATAAAGTTTAGCTGCCTGTTTTCCTGGCTGTAAATTAAAGTGTGTGAGCGCAAGGGTTCACACAGCTGCAGCGAACACACTAGAAACCATGTTTAATGAATGAAGCAGCATTCAAAGCAAAATTAATTAATATTTAAACTTTTATAACCATTTGCCATCTGTTGAGATCAATGCAGATGTCTTTAATTGTGCATGTGGAGCTTTTCACACAAAAAAGCACTGTAATAAAGTCTATTAAGTACCATCTATTGAAAGAGTGATAATATCTCATGAATGCTCATGCATGCTCATGCATTCTTGTGAATGCTCGTGCACGCTCATGCATGCTTGGGAACGCTCGTGCACGCTCATGCATTCTCATGAACGTTCACCTGCGTCTTTAGCAGCTCGCATATTCCTGTAATTTCCTTCCTGAACTCTCGTTGTATAATGGAGGGAGATGATCTGATTTGCCATCCGTGATCTATCAGCGTTTCCATCTGTGTTGGCCATGCGTTTTAGCCCACATTTACATTAATAACTCTCTCCCAGAAAGACAGAATTACTTTGGGGCTTTTTAACGACGCCAGACAGAAATTCGATTAAGATTAATTCGAGCCGAGCAAGCAATTTTGGGGGAGGTTAGAAGCAATTTCTCCGCACATCATTGGCCACACAATGCCTCTAATGCTGTGAATGTAGCAGGCTCTGTATTACTGACGCTCCATCTAGCATTTCCATCTGCACACCTCTCACTGAAGAAAAGCCCATTACCCCTCCTAAACTCCTTTCAAACTTTGATGCGCATCCCGCAATTAAAGACACGCACTGCATTATTGGGAATGGATGAGCTTTTTGGGTCCTTCAGTGAAATCAGAGGAAAACAATGAGAGAACAGCTTTGTTCACAATAGTGTGCTATTCTTATTTAATTTTTTTTAGTTTGCATATCATATACACTTTTCCTGTATGAATCAGTGTTATCATCGAGGTACTAGTTTTTATTAATATTTTGAGTCCGTTTTTATTTTAGTTTATTTCATTGTTATTTAAAGTTAAAATTTTGTTGTAGTAGTTTTTGTTCAGTTTTATTTATTTTTGTCAAAATTAAGTGAGTTTTTACTGTTTTTACTAAGCAAAATAATCTTGTTTTCTGTTTGAAATAATGTTATTTTGCTTTCCCCATTAGCAGATTATTTTGTTTGTTCTAAGCAAAAAGTCACTTAATTTTGACTTCTTTTTGTCTGAAAGCAAGACAACACTTTTGACTTGTCTAGAAAATCCTTCTTGATTTTTTGGCTAGAAGCAAGACTAAAAAATATTAATATTTTATTTCAATTTATCATTTATTTGAGTAATTTCAGTTTCAGTTTTTTACCCTTTTGTACATATATGCAACTGTTGAACTATTGCCTTTCTCTTTTCAGACTCATTGTTTAATCAGACTAATAAAAGCTGCCATTTTTCATTAAAATACTGTCTCTCATCCCAGTTTAATATGCAAAAACAATAGGAAACCTGTTTGGAAACAGTAATGTTTTTGATCTAAAAGCATTAGCGCTTGTTTGCTCAATAATACAGTAAAACTTGTAAATTATTATTAGTATAAAACATCTGTTTTCTGTGTGAATATCTATTAAAATGTAATTTATTTCTGTGATGTTCAGCTGTATCTTCAGCATCATTACTCCAGTCTTCAGTGTCACATGATCCTTCAGAAATCATTTTAATATGCTTCTCAAGAAACATTTCTTATTATTATCAACGTTGAAAAGAGTTGTGCTCCCAAAATTTCTGTGGCTACAATTTCATTTTTCAGGATTCACAAATGAATAGAAAGTTCAAAAGAACAGCATTTATACGAAATAGAACATTGTAGCCTTTTATGCTGTATGATTAATTGAATGCATCCTGTGCTGTACAGGAACATCAGGCATGCACAAGTAACACTTTCTTTCTCTTTCACTTTCCAGAGATTTTCACAAAGGTCATCCCTGACCGCGAGAGATGCATCGTCTTTGCCTAATACAGATCACCTGCCTCCGCTGGATAATTTATCACGCTGAGCCGCTGGAGAGATATGAGCGACGACTCGTGTTATGCCTCCCTTATTCTCCAACGGGTCACATTATGATGCAGTTTAAAGCGGATTCCTCAGGCTAGACAGACTATCTCCCACCCGATCCGTCTCCTTCCATCAGACCCCTGCAGAAATCAAAGACGGGTCTCAGGCGGCATGGGACGGCTGGATGTTAGTACTAAATATGAGTTGACCCCTGACGGTAATGGCTCTCGCTGGGTGTCTCAGAGTAATTTGTCTGGCGATGAACAGGCAGCGAGGTGACACCAGAGTAAATGTTTGTCTTTGCTCTGTGTTTACACTGTTTACTCAGGCTTATGAGCAACTTGAAGAGAAATCTTCCCCATCGCTTTCTCTCTCGCTTCTGTCCTGTATCTTACATTCCCACTGGCAAGGTGTCGAGACCTATTATAGTAAATGAGAAATAATCTCATCGTGATACAATAGGGTAATTTATCACTCTATTTTTATGGAGACATTTTACATACTAATCACATTTAGGCCAATTAAATAAAGGATAGTTCATCTAAAAAATTACCATTCTGTCTTTTATTCACCTTCATGAATAACTGTAACAGAAAGGATGTTTAGCAAAAGCTTGTGCTGTTTTCCATGTAATTATATTTACATATTAATATTTAAAATCTAAATGAAATTAGAATTCGTGCAGGTACCCCGCATAATATAAAGAAATTCATACTTCTATTAAACAATAATGTATTAAATTGACATTTCAATTGAATTAAAATCATCAAGGCACTTATAATGTTACAGAACATCTCTATTTCAAGTAAATGCTGTTGTTTAGAACTTTTTATTCATCTGTGAATCCTGAAAAATAAACAAATCACGGTTTCCGTAAAAATATTGAGCAGCACAACTGTGTTCAACACTGAAAATAATCAGAAATGTTTATTAAGCAGTAAATCAGTATATTATTATGATTTCTGAAGATCATGTGACACTGAAGACTGGAGTAATGATGATGAAAATTAATCACAGAAATAAATGACAGTTTAACATATATTCACATAGAAAACAGCTCTTGTAAATCGCATAATATTTAAGATTGTAATATCTTAAATAATATTAAATGTTTTACTGCATTTTTGACCCAAAAAATGCTCCTCTTCCTAGTCAGCAGAGGAGACTTTAAAGGTCCCATATTGTGCACCATTTTATTTTAGGTGTTGATGTCCTTTTACATATATTTGCAGTATAAGTAACAAAAAACATCACAATATGTCTTTACAGGTCCTCTGTGAGGAGCTCTTGTCAAAAACAGCTCGATTTTGACCTGTCTAATTACTATTCATGAGTCTCTCTTCTGATTGGCCTGTCAAATATAACAGCACTAGCTGGATGCAAAGCAAGGGAAGACGAAGGCAGCTCATTCAAAACGACACAGATTCGGCTAAATAATCGACATAAAACAGCCTTAAATTAGAAATATGATTGATTCCCGATGCCACTGCCAGACAAAAAAAACAACAACGACAGCTGTGGTTAAACACGATAAAAAGAGCACATTGCACAGAAACGATCGTCAAAAATGCTTGAGTTTGCAAAAATGTCATATTGGCTTAAAAACGATGACTGGTAATGACTGGTGTATTTTTATTATTAGGTAAAGATTAGTTTGATACAAACATAATCTTAATAGGATGGTTTGCACTGTTAATATTTGTCATTCTGAATAAACCACCTTTAAAATATTAAATCAGTCTTCTGTCATATACACTACAGGTGTGTCTCTTGATGATTATAATAATCCCAGAGGAGATGGACATAAAACAGAGTTTGATTGACAGGTCAGTTCTTCAGACACCTGTGACTGTGACACATTTATATTCATGTGGTTGATCACAGAAAAATGTATTTCTGTGGTATGTAGGTCAGCTGGTTTTTTTCATGGTCGCAGTGTATCCATAAATCTGTTCATGATTTATAAACAATCCATGAGTGCCAAACAATTTGTGTCAGAAAAAATAATAAATAAATAAAAACAGAAGGCCACTGAGAGATTGGTTAAATCATTGTGTTTTATATCTGCTAGTTCACTTGTGTATTCATGTATTGAAACTCTCACCACACACTGACCTTCTGACCATGAGATTAAATCTTTGAAATCAGCTCTCCAGCAGACATGTGTTTGTGTGTGTGGAAGTGACTAAGAATGAACTCAACTGCTGATCATAATTCATTTATTCACATGCATCTAATTCAAGGCTGCATTTATTTTTTTATAAGTACAGTAAAAATTGGGATATATTATTACAATTTAAAATGACTGATTTCTATGTTATATGTTATATGTTAAAATGTAATTGGTTTCTGTGATCAAAGCTGAATTTCCAGCATCATTACTCCAGTCTTCAGTGTCACATGATCCTTCAGAAATTACTACTATATTTCAATATAATATTTGCTGCTCAATAAACATTTCTGATTATTTTCAATGTTGAAAACAGTTGTGCTGCACAATATTTTTGTGCAAACTTTTTCATGATGCACAGATAAATGTGCTTTCCTGATTGTTTTTTTTAAATGCTGTCTCTCACCATGGGAATGCACCTACAATGCGAATTTCAGACCCCTCCATGATTTCTAAGAGGGAGAACTTGCAAAATCACAGAGTGTTCAAATACTTATGTTCCTCACTGTACATGCATCCTGACTAACATCATTTTACATAACCACAAGGCAGACAAAATCAGACATAATTGGGTTGGAATTATCCCAGCGATGTGAACCTGAAGGAGTACGGAGGGCTGAGATGAAATCACTTTACATCACGTCTCTCACTTAATCACGTACTGAGCAGCTCTCAGCACTGACCTTCTGACCTTCTCGAAGCCAAATCTCTGCGGAAAGCGCATCTTTTGCGTGTAGCGAATAAGAAGCTGGGTTTGTGTTTAATACCAGGCCTGCGGCAGAGAGCGAGGATTCGCTTCAATATCCGCTTCTCTCGCCGCTCGAGTGCTGTTCATATCTCAGTGTGAGACACAACGGCGATTTATCAACAAACATCCATATTCTCCAGCGGGCGCAGACTTTTTAAAGTGAAGAGCCGAGCGGAAAGCGCTCTCACCGCTGGAGCCCAAGCTCCCAATGCAAGCAATTAGGAGAGTCATAGCTACTAAAGAGCTTCGCAGAGATTCACTCGAGCGACCGAGAGCCCAGACCCGCAGCGGACGCCTCCTCAGAATCAAAGAGGGAAGGCCAGGCTTCATAAAAGCATCCCAGCGGGGGACGCACGTGTCTGGAGGGACAGAAAAAACATCAGTTTTCATTTCATTATGGCGTCGGTGTGATCAATAACGCCAGGCATAATAACAAGACCCCGACGCCGTCAAATTCTCATTTTGTTTGGCTTTGAGGAATAACAAGGTTGTTAGTTGAGAAAGGTTAGGCTGATTAATATCTTTTTTTTTCTGTCTCTCTCTTATCTGTGCGTGGATTGTTGGTATTCGCTTCACGCAATCGTGAGCAGAAAACCGGGCCGACTTTGAATTATTTATAGGCGTTCAACAAGGTGGGCGATGCATTAAGACCTGTCCTGTTGCTCTTTAAAGAATAATGATGAATCTGTGTTTCGACACCAGTGGAAAATCTCAAGGTGAAGCTTTTTATGAAGAGATGATGAAAAGACTCGGAAGCAGAGCTCATGTGTGAGCTATTAAAGCCAAGAAGTGTTTGCTCAGAGCAAAAGACCATGACAGTTACCTCAAATTGAGGAATTCCTTCCATGAATTCGGATCTATTTATGTTAAATTCAGGTTTATGTGATTTCAAACATATTCGTCAAAGTTCTGGCATTGGGTGAAGAGCTGTTCTCTTTGCAAAAGGTTGCAAAAAGTATTGAATAAAGGGTATGATTAATTGTGGCCAATTTGTATTAGTGAAAAACATTTATTTCATTATAAGATTTTCCTCACATTTTAAAGGTATGAACATTTTTGGACACAACTATATGTATAGTTGCATTAATATTGCATTATATATATAGTTGCATTAATAAGTAATTAATTAATTAACAAAAACTGTGAACTTTTCTACATCATCTGTCTATTCATTCCTGAAAAATGTACTTGAAATTCTTACATTACTAAGTGAATAAAGAAATAATTCAGTGATTTCCTATATCATCAAACCAATAGTCTTGATATAAAATAATAATAATAAATATAAAAACAATTATTGATAAATACATTAATAACATTAAGATAAAATAATAAAATTATTTAATAAAAAGACAGATAGATGGATGGAAATGCTTATTTAAAATGATAAAAAATTGAATTTGTTTTAATATATTATCTCATTATTTGTGTTAACCTAAACTCAGTAAAAACAAATAAAAGTAGTAAAAGTGTGTCAGTTTAAACTGCCAACAATGAATCAATTCTTTTGATTCAATGATTCATTTGCATGACTCGGTTCTGACTGATCATGTAATTATACCTTATAATAATCTATCACCAATACAAAAACAGCTTAGGATATTAAATAATGAGCATGTTCCATGAAGACGCTTTGTACATTTCCAAACGTAAATATATGAAAACTTCATTTTTGACAAGCAATATGCATTGCTAAGACCTTAATTTGGACAACTTTAAAGGAGAGTTTCTCAATGTTTGGAATATTGTCATATCCATACATCAATGGAAAGCTTATTTATTCAGAATTCAGATGATGTATAAATCTCAGTTTCCAAAAATTGACCCTAACGACACATACTGTATAATAAAGCAGACTCCAGCCGTGTCGAAGCTGAATAATCGGTGTAAAAAGCCGCGGCGGCCTGTATCCTTGAGTCCTGATTGGCGATGAAAGGTTTTTCCCCGGGGCTGTGGAAGCGGCTCTAAACACGATCAGATGAGAAGCGAACACTCGCCACAATCACAACACGCCGTTCCCGGAGATATATCACGGTGTCAGGGGAGCCCAGGAGCCCATATACATTCCCTTCATTCAATAAGCTCCTTCCTCTCGGAGCATTTCTCATCATCAGCTGGATTACCGGTGTCGTGAGCACCGATGCTCCTGTTTAGGCTGGAGGCTGTGCAGATGTCAGCTGGATGTTTCATTTTCCCTTATTTCACCACCCAGCCGGCGCTGCGATGATATCGGTGCTCGTATTGATGCTGTCAACACAGATAGACCTTTAAATGGCTCTTCTGTATAACATCAGCCCGTGAGGAGGAGGAGGGTCGCATAAATGCTCAGAATCCTGTTCTCCCATTACCGTGATCAAGATTTCACTTAGGGATGGGTGATATGGGTTTAAAAAAATATATCATGATAGTTTCTGGTATTTATTGTGATAACAACGATAATTCAGGGAATTCTGTTTTGTTAGAGAAGAGTATTATATTTACTATTTGTACCCAAAATAAGGTGCTGAGCATTACTGAGTAGGACACATGTAATGTAGTGACTGTTTAATTCATACTGGAACACTGAGGGCGCCCTTGCGCAAAAACTCCACATATGCATCGCAGAAGAGCTGAAGACGATCCAGGAAATCTGTAATATGGACACAGTTTTCCAGCTATGGAATAAATTGAAGACAATAAACATATGATTGCACAAAACATCAGGTTTATCTTTGTTTTATTATCTGTGCTGTACAAAGGAAGAAAGGCAAAATTAAAAGAAAAATTAAGAATAATAAAAGTAATGCACTAAATATAAGAATACACCATCGTTTTCAATATTTAGCATCATTTCAACTCGTTTAACAAGCATTTTAGCAATAAAAACAAGGCACAATTTTAAAAGTAGCATTTTAATTTAAGTGTATTCAACAGTTGCAATTATGTGAATAAAAGTCGCAATTGCGAGAAATAAATTCACAATTCTGTGAACATAATTGGACTTTATAACTTGCAATTGGAGTTTATATCTCACAATTCGGAGAAAAAAAGGCAGAATTGTATGATAAAAAGCCATAACCTTTTTTTTATTTTGCATTCAGTGGCGGAAACTGGCTTCCATAGATATCAGAGCGACCCTGTCCTAACAAGGTGTTACAGGTGAGGCCTGGGGCTAATAGAGATGATGCTGGGATATCATAACAATGTAATTTCGCTTACACACACACACATACTCGGGGGATGAGACGATAATCTAATAGAGACATTTGTTTTCATCGGCCTCCCTCGCCGTTCTGAGCGGCCAGAGCACGGTTTGCCACACCGCTGCGCATATGAAACACAGTCAGAGCGACGGGAAAACAAGAGTTACACACACCATCTGGCCCGTCAAACAAGTGTGTGTGTGTGTGTGTGTGTTATTGTGACTCACAACAGCTCAACACTCCCACTTCTCTTGTAAATTGACCAAAGAACTCGAGTGCATCAATGTAAAACACAATCTGTTACTAGGGCTTAGCGTTATAGCGGAAATAATTATACTTTTCAGCCTTTTGATGAGATATACCATCAATATTTGTGTTTTTGTTCACATGTTTTTGCTAAAATAGCTTTAAAGAGTTATTTTTTATCAATTAGATGAGCCAGTCATCACAGCTAGCAAGTAACGTTTCACTCATTTTAAATGTTAGGACAAAATATTCTTAAAGTAGTATTTATGAAATGTTTATAACTATTAATATTTGACTTATACGTTGTCATTACATTGTCAGAAAACAGTCTAATTTTTACTTGAACTTTCTAATAGAAAAGATATTCTTATAATATTAAAAAATGTGTGTGTACTGTGTATATTTATTTATGTTTAAAAATACACACACATACAGTATATATTTTGAAAACATTTACATGTATTATAAAACAATATAATAATAATATATAAACATAACATATTTTTCTTAAATATAAACATGCATTGGTGTGTACCCATTTATATATATAATAAATATACACACATTATGTACACAAAAACTTTTATTCTGTATGTAATTAATCACAATTAAACATTACCCAGCACTAATATAATGTTCTTAGATTATTAAAAACGAATGTTCAAATAATGGTATATTTTGGGTGAAAATAAAATGAATATATTGAAAACATTTTACTCACTTATAACGTTCTTAGAATACTAAAAAATGATTGTTCTTAAAAACTTGATTTTAGGAACATTTCAAAACAAAAAACTAATGTTTTTAGAACCTACATTTGGGAAGTATGGCAATTATAATGATATTAACATTCACACTAGATAGATAACATTATTTAAAATAAGCACACGCTGCAATTTTGGCATTTACAGAATGTTCTGCAAGGTTCTCTGAAAGCCATGAATAAACATTCTCACAGTAACATAAAAGTTATCTTTAATAACTGTGATAGAGAGACTTTGAAATTGTCTTCATCACTGTTTTACTGTTGTACTGTTATAATGATGTATTTTCTGCTGAGTGGGTGTAGCAATAAAAACTGTGAACTTGAGGGGAAGAACTCATCTTACCTATATTTAATGAAAATGTTTTGATTCATCCATCCTTTTTTAACTGAATGAACTATGTTTATCAACTTGACTCTTATTCCTAATTTTCATGTA
>JAUCMR010000028.1:18669266-18681004 GCA_032357425.1 Enteromius argenteus | reverse complement strand
GACACATTGAAACATAAACAAAACCATGAATACAAAACAAAGCAAAACAGAACTAAACAAAACTGAATCGTGACACATAGAAAACAGAAATTTCATATTTTTAATTTTATTAAAACTATTTTATGTAAAATAACCATTTTCAAAATCCATTACAGAATAATATTAACAATAATATTTTTTAAATAAAAATACATATTCATAATTCATAATAATTGTTTATAATATTTTGAGAAAATTTTGAAATCATTTTATTTATTTTTCATTTTATTTTTTAAATGTCATTAATAAAAAATTCTAAATACATATAAAGATGCTTATTTTGTATTTAAAATCCATTGCATTTATTAGGACCATTACATAAATCACTATTACCATTTCATTTATACAGTACATACAAAAATGTATAGCATGAAATGTATTAATGTTAAATAAAAGTGTTTATATTATATTTTATTTTTTTTAATATATATATATACATATACATACAAATTCAGTATGCACAGCATTTAATAGATTTTTATTTAAACTGTTATAGTTTTATATATTTACACATTGAAAATGTAAAATAGAAACCCCAAATGTGATCTTTTTTAATATCTCAGATGTAATTGTAAACCACGATGAGATTAAAAGCAGCACATGAATGTTGATATTGATCCGAGAACCTGTGCTATTTGTGTAAATCACATTGTGCATTATAATATCAGACTGTCTGATCAGATACAGATAATATTACCAGAGCACAGTGACTTCCCGCTCGTACGCAAATAGAATAATCTAAAGAATAAAGCCATTAAACTGTAGAGTGCATGCAATATTATGGAGTTTGTTATTTCTTGTTTGCATATTTCCCTTGAGCAAATAAAGCAGTTAAATGAGATTTAAAGTGAATCTGAACACACTGATGCTGTTGTTTATGGCATTAAGCATCACAAATCTCTTCAGAGACTCTTATCGTGGCCAGCAGACCTTTTTAAACGCTCCTCCATTAAGCTCTTCAAACATACAGTGGTTTTAATGTTTTCTGTCATTATCTAAAGCTCCTCCAGGTCACGGCTGCTCGGGCTGGAAATAAACGCCACCAAGAGAGAACGCATAAATGAATAAATGCATGAATTCGTTTTAAAGTACTCCTGACTTCTAATGAGATGCACATAATGGTATGATTTATTAATTACGATAAGCTTCAGAAAGCGGCTTCTTCGTGGCCGTCCTGGAGCGGCTGCAGCGATCGGCGGGTGCTGAAGGCATCATGGGATAGTAAGGCCCAGGAGGCGGTGGGCGGGAGAATGTAATTACAGCTGATGGGTCGAGCTCGGCCTGCAGACGGGGCGCAGGGGACGTGAGCACTCACACAAGGTCAGGGGTCATCTATAAACAGCTCGAGTCAAACTCCATCCGTCTCTGACGCCCCTGAAGACTTAACTCTGGGCTTATGGGACAGAAACACAATAGACGGAGTCTGTCGGATACTGTATGCACACTGTTTAGGCCTACTTTTGAGAGTTATATGAACTGCATAAAAAATTGGCATCTGTTAAGATTGCACAGCTTTAAAACAAACAAACTAATAAACTTAATGTCATCCATATTTATCTGTCACACACTGTAAAAAATGATATGATCAATAACTCCATTACTTTAAATAAAAATAATTCTATATTTTTACATATTTAAATGTTTAACTTTTAATTAAAAATATTTTTTATTATTATTGCTATTGCTTTTTCTTCATAAATGATGAATTATTTTGAAATAAAATTTAATTACTAACGATACAATATGCAATAATTTATATATATATATATATATATATGTATGTGTGTGTGTGTGTATTTTACTAATATTACTAATTAAAAATTAAGTATAAAGTTTTGGTATAAAAGAAATATTAATCATTTTGACCCATACAATGTATTGCTAAAAATATACCCCAGAAACTTAAGACTTAAGTGCACCAGGATCACATATAAGTGCAGAACGGACATATACATATGCATCACATTAAGTTTAGTAGTTGATTAATGTTAAAACTGTGTACTCCAAATGCATGGTCATTTGATATGCAATTCAAATGCATAAACCTTAAATGTATGCCTATATATTTCTATGTGCATGTGAGAGCTGTGAGGCCTGTGCTTGATCTGGGGCTGATCTCGTACCGTGGAACCGGTCCAGCCCAGCAGGGCGTAAGCGAAGCGCTCCAGCGGCGGAGCCAGCAGATCCACACGCACCGCTCTCCAGTCCCGTCCCGCTCCAGACTCCGGCTCTGGCTCGCGCTTCAGCTTCACGATCAGAAAACACTTGCTGAAGTGATCCATGGCCTCGAAGCGGTGAGTCGGCAGCTGCCGCAGGTCAAAGGTCGACTCCTGGAGGTCTGAGTACAGCAGGATGTTCTGAGGAAAAAACAGAGGAAATATAAAAACAGAAACATTTTATTCTCATGTTATTGTGTGTTCACAATACAAGCATACGTGACCCTGGGACACAAAATCAGTCATAAGGGTCAATTTTTGTTTTTTTAAATAAATAATCTTTCCATTGATGTCTGGTTTGTTAAGATGCATACATGTGTTTTTTTTTTGTTTTTGTTTGTTTTTGTTTTTGTATATAAAATAAATGTAAACTAAAATATATTAATAATTTTATAATTATATAATAATATAAAACAATAACAAAATGTAAATGTAAACCAGAACGTATAGAAGTCAATCTGAATATTTAATATATATATATATATATATATATACAGCAGTCAACATTTGAAGGATCAAAAAAAGTTTTATTAAACTTTGATAAATGTTTTAATTCCCTTCAGATGTTGACTACTGTATGTATATATCACATTAATAGAGAGTTTGTCTAGTTAGCAGTGCATGGTTTTTGATGTCATATTTGGAATGGAAATATGGATTTTATATGTAAACATCATATTTGTTTTCCATTTATTTGAGTTAATGTGATAAAACTAGTGAGCTATAGCAATGGAAGGGCTGAGTGTCGTGTAAAAAAAAATAAAAAATGAAGATGCAAAATATGGAGTATAGCTATACATATGTGTGGTGTGAATAAATAAGACAAAAATCCACAAATTAAAATGACGTCTGTAAACAGTTTTTTACACTTGCCCTGCATTTATTTTTTAGATAAAACATGTCTATTTTTGTTTTTGCATAATTTTGCAATTTGTCTTTGTTTCCCTCTTGTACTCCATGTTAACCGAATGGAAATGAAAAAGCAATGTATTTTGTATTTTGCGGTTGTCCTGAAGCCGTGTAATCTGCAGCTTGAATAAGAGTTTGCTTGATTTAACAAATGATTTGGTGTCTGACAGACAGAAGGGGTGATTTGCAAACACATCAGAGCGCCGGTGCTAAATCAACTCAACAAAGCTGTGTGACTGGACTGAAGTGTGCTAATAGTCAAACCTCAATTGTTTCCCGTCTGTTAAAGAATACAGAAGCTGAAATACAATTCCTCTTAAATTATAAAGCTGGATCCCAGAACAGCGGGACGTCTTTCTCCATCGGCGCTAAAACGGTTCCAATCCACGAGAAATCAAATCAATTCAGGACTGCTCTGTACAGTCACAATAAATAAAGACCACCATAGCTTTAAATGAAGAGAGAGAGAGAGAGAGAGAGAGAGAGAATGCAACGAACCCAGTCTTATTTTGCAATTATTAAGATACTATTATTAATTAATATTTTAATTTTATTTCTTTTATTTTATTAGCCAACCATTGACAGACGTTATTAATATTTTGAATTTGAATTTTTACAATTTAACAATTTCTTACAATTTAATTATTAGTTTTTATATTTTTAATTATTCAAATAATTTATATACTGAATGAGTATTATTTTAAATTTTAAATAATAAATGAAGAAAGCTAGACAGGCAGAAACAGACAAATAGAGAGACAAATAAACAGATGAAGAGAAAGAGGAGAGAAAAGATGGAGTCAGGGCCTGAGAATTGATTTTGTCCGGCTGCGAGCCACTCTGATTGTCCAGCTCCTGACAGGGCCAGAACTAAGACGATTTACATTACAAATGGTCAGTTTAATTGCAGCACCCTTAATAACACTCGCTCTACTGTATCCCTCTCATAAATCTGTAGCGCTCCGCTTAAAGAGCAATAACTGTCAGAGGCTTCCAGCTCCATCCGTTACACCACAGACCTGTCCTAACCCTGGAAAGATCAGCTGAACACCTCCTCTCTCATACTGAGACACATCAACACTCAGCAGCTCTTAAACACAGCTGAGTCAACACTATTTCACCATGGCTGATAAAAGGGTAAATAAATATGATTATAATTATAATATAATAAATAAATTATATAAATAATACAAATAAATAATATAAATCTAAAATGTAATACCTTTAAAATAAATAATGTTTTTGTTTTAAATAAATAATTTATGTCTTCTGCTCAACAAAGCTGCATTTATTTGATCAAAAATGTAAAATTTAAAATATTATTGCAATTTAAAATAAATTCTTTGTGAATATATAGTAAAATCTAATTGATTGCTGTGATCAAATCTGTATTTTCAGCATCATTACTCCAGTCTTCAGTGTCACATGATCTTTCAGAAATCATTCTAATATACTGATTTTAAATTTAAAACTTAGAATTTTTATATTTGAAATTTACTCAAAGTTTAAACAAAAATATTAAGCAACTGTTTCAACACTGATAGTAATCAGAAATGTTTGTTGATCAGTAAATCAGTATATTAGAATGATTTCTGAAGGATCATGTGACACAGAAGACTGGAGTAATGATGCTGAAAATCACAGAAATAAATTACACTTTAATAGATATTCACATAAAGAACAGCAATTTCAAACTGCAAAAATATTTCACAATTTTTACTGTATTTTTAATCAAATACACGCAGCCTTGGTGAGCAGAAGAAAATTATTATAGCATTAAAAATGTCAAATATTTTTCACCAATGGTGTATTAAAACAAGGATAAATATTTAATTAGTTTATCTGGGAATGTGTTAATTATTGAAATATTAACTTTAAATGTGTCAAGTATTTTACATCAAACAGGTTCAGACAAAAAAAAGGTAAATCCCTGTCATAAAGGAATAGCATAAACAATTTTCTGAACACTTTTTTAGATTTCTGTGTCCTAAAATGACTGAATATGCTGCTGTTTTTCTCAAAGGTTTGCTTAATACGCTATCTATGTCAAACAGGCAAAGCTGACAAAAAAGCTGGTGAGCCTCTGTTCTATAGTAAAAGTATAGATAATCCCACCGGAATTCATTTTTGCTGATTTTTGTGCCCTAAAATAACAGAACTTGCAGCTTTTCCCAAAACATGTGCTGTTTTACAGTAATATCCTCCTTAATCATGTATACTTATGCAATGTGTAAGAGTACAATTATCTATAAGCATGGACTGCATTAGTTGATAATGCTTCCCCCATCTTAAGCTAATATTTTTGCTCAGAAAACGAGACAAAAATGCAAGTGGCTGCAAATAATGCAGAGTTTGCTTGATTGCTGCAATAAATTCTACAATTACGCAATAACAGAAACCTAGAGCTATAAAATGATCATTAGATCATTCATACTGAAATCTCTGAGACATTTTAGGTTTAAATCTGAGCCCAGTTTGAGATGCTGTTGAGATCTCAATAAGCAAGATCTAATTAGTGATGTGTCTCTCTGAGAGCGGCAGGCTTCGGTGGATTCGGTGGTCTGCTGTATCTGTCCCGTACAGTACGCCAGATTAGGATTACAGCATCTCTCATCACAGCAGCCAAAGGTGTCCAGATGGTGCACTATTTCTTATGCATCTGTGCTTTTGCAGCTATGTCTGCCCACTGCTTCGTATGCGACGGGAGAGGACTTTGCAGCAGCCCGTGTGAGGCTGAAGCTGTGTGAAGTTAAAGTTCGACAGAATGAATTTAGATGCTAACACTTACAAATGCCTTCACACTTATGAAGTTTATGCATTTAAAATAGACACTTTTACATTTAGATTTGCATTTATGCACTGATTCGACGCTTTTATCCCAAGCGACACCAGAGAAACACAAGCAATCTGTCACTTTGTTGTGTGCGATGTCTTTTATAAACTCATGCACCGCACACAGATGAGTCTCAGGCTTGGTGAAGGTTAAGACAGAATACTCAGCTGTTTTCATTCACAATCACTGAGAAGATTTCACTTTCAAGCTCTGCACAGCGTTGATTCACTGCAGTGCTTTGCATCACACCACAAGCCATTATTTCATCAGGAAACATCCTCAATGCATTGCTTTCATCTGATTAAAATGAATTAGGAGCTACAACTCGCTGATATAATTCATCCTTTAGCAGACCATACATCTGAATGCTTTCAGTTGAGCTGAATTTATATAGAAATAGTTCACCCAAAAAACAAAACATGCTGAATATTTAGTCACTAAGATATAGATGAGCTTGTTTCTTCATCAGATTTGTAGCATTGCATCACTGTCTCTCTGCAGTGAATGGGTGCCGTCAGTATTATCGATTATGGACTCGTTTTTATTTCAAAAAGTCTTGATGATGGATTTGTTTCAACATTTGTTCTTTTCAACTGATGGACTGGAGTGCTGTGGATCAGTGTTTGAATCCATCCTCCAAAAAACTGAAAAATAAATAAGTAATAATATAAATATGATTCATGTTTTTTGTCCTCGTTGTCGTTGAGAAAAACAAATTCTAAGATTAAAGCTTATTTTAAGCTGATGAGTGAATTATGTGCAAACAATCACTAAGCAAAGAACAATTAAATATCTATCTTAGGAGTGTGCAATACAGACAAAAAAAAGTTTTTGATATTCTTCATATTCTGCGCGTCAGTTCACAGCAGCGATGGAATTTTTATACACTTTATGGGCATTTTTAAAGCCTTTTCTTTAGAAAATCATTATCATTAAAATGATGATCAACAAATGTTATCTCTGTACTCCGTGAGCTACCGAACAAACTTACCGTCTATGAAAACACATAGATATGAAGCTGGATATGTGTGACGATGCCAAAATTATAAAAGGTGTGAGAGTTTTACTGCCTCTGGTGTTCATTTCTTTTGGAAACTTCAGTAATATGTACTTATTGGTACATATTTAATGTCTCGCTAAAAAGTGCACCCATGAGATTTCATTATCCTGAATGATGCAATGAAAGAACCGCTCTAAAAGAGCACAGTCAGACTAGTTAGTTTAGAATTTGTATGATAAATGAATCTCTTACTTTTATTGTACATACATCTGCACTTTTGCTGCACATAATGAATTTGCAAGTGTTCATCTGAACAAAATTCAGCAATGACTAACCTGATTGGCCACTGCATTCCTAAGCTCAACAGAATCACATGTGATTGGTTAGGATGAGCAATACTGCACAAAAAATAATGTAGCGTTAGCAGGTCTAAATTTAGCCATCAAATCAAATGGATTATTGGGCTGTTTTTATCTTTCATTTTGAAATATGTCATATTAGAGGGTTGTAAATATAGTTTCACGTTGATAAAAATCACATTTTTATTAAAAAATAATCCATGCTAAGGCGACAGCTACAAGATCAGTGATATTTTGCTAAATCAAAACAGCCACACGCACACACAAACAGCGCAAGCAGGCATGCATCTATCTGATGCATCAGCATTTTTGTGCATTTGATGTTTTTTTTCACTCTCTTTTGAAGGCCAGGACAAACAGCTGACGCAGAGGACAACAGAAAGTGTGTCACCATGACGACGGCTGATGTAATGTCACATTGAGTCTGAGACCCGAGAGCAAAGATTAGCTTGTGTTTGCACAGCGCCTTTGATTCCCCAGCTTCTGCTGCAACTGTTGAACAGGATTGCTGAAACTGCTGTGTGCTGCTAGATCACAGCATGCACGGTGCGCATAATTCTTAGAGGAAATTACACATGACTGCCTTTACGTCTGCGCGCTATTTCAAAAATGCATTCGAGAGGAGAAACGTAATCCAACACATATATTTGTCAAATCATTATGTTTGATCACCACATGTATGTTATTGCTAAAAATGTATATGTATTCTGTTTATGTATATACTGTATTCTAAATTCAGTACCAGCTGAATGGAAAGTGTCCAAAGTTTTGACTGGTACTGTACTATAATACACACAAAGAATATCGGCTGATATATTGATTCAGACTTTTAATATCAGTATTGACATTAATGAAAAATTTAAAACATTTTAATAATAATTATAATTTTTTAATATAACAATAATTGATGATGCATTGATCATGATATTGAATTAAGTTCCAAAACGTTCTGTTCTCTTACATAAGTTTAAAAACTTTTGCTTATAACAAAAAGAACTCTAGATTTAAATACAATTAAAAACAACTTTAAAAATATATGAAGTAAAAATTATACAGATGAAAGATCAAAAGAATAAAAATTGTATTATTATTATTATTATTATTATTATTATTAATCATAAAGAATCAGAATATTTTAATCCAGATTAAAATGGAGAAAAAAATTAAGTACACAAATGTTTCTACTATAAAATATTTCAACTATAAAGAACAATTTTCTAAATTTTCGATCAATATCTAGGGTATATTTCAGGGTTATTATAGTTAACTGAAACTAAATGTTAACTGAAATAAATAAAATATTAAAACTATTCTCATTTGTTATTTAAATTTTGTTTAGTAGATGCACTAAAATAACTAAAACGGAAATAAAAGGTAACAGAAACTCTATACACACACACACACTAACTAATAGAAATGACAAATGTGCAACAATATTTCTTAAAAATTAAGTAAAACAAAATATTAAAATAAAAATGAGTTCAAAACAGTAACATAGTTTATATTTATATATATATATATATATATATATATATATATATATAAATTAATATATAGAGAGATTTTTTATTTTATTTTTTTATGACACACACATAACACTGGCATGGTTTAGTCCAGGTTTAAATGTACAAATGTTGAAGTGTAAACAGATGTTTTCAAACAAACAAACAAAATAATAAAGAATCAGAACATCCAAATCCAAATCTGAGCAATATCTAGGGAATCCAGATGATAAAATACGAAAATTAATAATCTTCAAGTATTAGGTATTGGTTGGTGTGATAAACACAAGAGTGAATATTAATGTGTGTTCATGTGAGTATTTTTGGGTGCGACTGGTTCTAAGTCCCTGTAATAAAGCGAGTTCAGTGAGTTACACAGTATGAAATAAAACCGGTGGGTCTGTGTTGGCTTGTCTGACAGATGAAGACCCAGGGCTAAAGGTTCGATCAGCAGGGGATGAAGAATCACTGACCCAACACTTCAGCCGATTGATTGAGGTGTCGGAGCCGGCAGCCGTCCAGGACCGGCACACACACACACAAAACCATTGATTATATTCGCTTTATAATCGACCCTGACAACCAGTGGCTGTGTTAATGTTAACCACAGGGGTCAGAGGAAATATATAAATTCACAGCTCTACCGCCACGACCCCCTGGATCATCTGAGACTGACCTTCTTGAGCAGCCAAAAAACTGATAAATAAAAAATGATGCAGGCGTCTTTTCACAAGGACATTTCTTATCCTTTCAGATGTGTTTTATGCTCACTCTCTCCGCAGGCTGGATGAATAAAACACCGTGATGTGATGCCATGAGCCTCGAGGGGCGACATCTAGCATGACAAGGTTACTCGACTTAAAATCGACCTTCTTTACTGCCACTTAATCACCAGCTGTCTCTCGCCCCCTGGAGGCATGGAGGATGGACACAGGATATTTATTCTCAGCGGTTTTCTCTTGCAAAACTCAGAAAACTTGAGATCCAAGTGAAGTTTCTTTTTAGAGTCAACTTTATACTCTCAAATCACCATTTAAAAGTTTGAGGTTGGTTAAGTCTCTTCTGCTCACCAAGGCTGCATTTATTTAATCAAAAATACAGTAAAAATTTTGAAATATTATTATTATTAAACAGCGGGTTTTCTGTGTGAATATATGTTAAACTGTAATTTATTTCTGTGATCAAATCTGAATTTTCAGCATCACTGATTCTTCAGAAATCATTCTGTTTGCTGCTTGAGAAACATTTCTGATTATTATCAATGTTAAAAATAATTGTGTTGCCCAATATTTTTGTGACAACAATGATACGTTATATTTTCAGGATTCAAAGATGAATAGAAAGCTCAAAAGAGCAGTGTTTATTTAAAATCAAATTTTTTGTAACATTATAAATGTCTTCACTGTCACTTTTGATCAATTTATTGCTTTCTACGTTTAAAACAGCACAAATTTCTTAAATAAATAAATCTTACCGACACCAACTGTTTAAATGGTAGTGCAAGTCTGTTATGTATTCATTTTTTTTTTATCAATTTATTGCTTCATTGATTAAAAAAATAAATATATAAAATTTTAATTTCTTAATTAAATAAATAAATCTTACTGACCCCAAACGTTTGAATGGTAGTGTAAGTCTGTTATTTATTTATTTTTTACTCAATTTATTGCTTTGTGAATTTAAAAAGTATTAATTTCTAAAATAAATAAATAAATATTTTTTACAGACCCCAAACATTTCAATGGTATGTATGGTAAGCATGTTAATTATTTATTAAGTTAACATTTATCAATTATTTATTCATCGTTTTTGGATAAATCTATGTAAATATAAATGTATATGTGTGTTCTTCTTCTGTAGAGAAACATTTCTCCAAGACAGTAATTAAATCAAATGTAAAGTCTCTTGTATTACTGTTCAGGTGAAGTGACTGAGCTGATAAAGAGTCTGATTTGTGATGTTTGTTTCCCTCGGGATCAGATCTGAACATGTGTGATGAGTGTGAATGGTTTCTAACACACAGGCTAATAACAATGCATAAGGACGGATAGCAGGCAGTACAAAGCGAAAGAGGAAGGAGTGCAGGCGCTGGGTTATTTATAATCTCTGAAATGACAGAGAGGGCGACAGGCAACCCATCATCGGCCCGTCGCCTCCCACTCATTCGCCGCATGAACTCCTCCAGGCTTCCAGGTGGCAACAACACGCGTTTCATCGCTCTTGTTCGCTCGTAGCGGCTCCATCTATCTCTGCTTAGAGTTCAAATTCTCATGTTCATCTCTCTGCTCCATCTGCAGCAGAAATGCCTTCTCATACTGACCTCAGAGCTCAACCAGCTCTCTACCGGGGGTCTCAAACACCTGACACCGCACATCATGATGTGTCAAAGCTAGATAATAATTACAATCAGATGAGACGTCTATGCTGGAGATACCAGTATACTGTGTCAGCATGGCTGTGATTCGGCTGTATGATATTGCGCTTATACAACTAAATTGAACAGTTTAACAGCCAAGCCCAAACCTCCATTACTAATTCAAAATCTTCACTTTAGAGCTAGTAACAAAGGAACATTGAGTTGCTTCATTTAAAGCTTATTGTATTAATGTATTATAAAAGTGATAGTTCCGTTCCTTGATTCGGATTGGTTGAGTCGCATTCAAAGCTGTTGTAAATTACTCCACAAACATTGCTTGGCCACCACTTTGTTGCAACCACAGACCTCATTAGCGACATTTTTTTATGGGCTCCCATACAGTACGTAAGCCATCCGCCACATTGTAGAGTTCTGACTTGACGTCAATTACCATACTGTAGGTTCACACAGAGCCGTTGACAACCTAGGCTCATTGAAAATTCGTGCCTCTTCATACATTTCTG
>JAUCMR010000028.1:18607761-18620649 GCA_032357425.1 Enteromius argenteus | reverse complement strand
CGGCTCGAAGACGATCGGTCTCTCATGCGAGATCCCATATGTAACGTCGAAGTGATTCGACTGAAAGGGTAACTCATTTGTGTTAAGGTACTCATTTACTATTCATGAGGTTAATAACATTACATGAACAAGTGCAAAATGTGACAAGCACATGACCTGTTTTCATTACCATTGTGAAACATCCTAACTGAATTTAACATGTTGACCGTCAACATTTGAACTGTTAATGTCCAAACTAAGCAGCGTGTGAGCTTTTAGCACATGAATGTTTAATGAGGCCAGCGGTGATTCGTTTATGATTCTAGCACTGCATGAATCAACCTAGATGTCATATTTCATTCACGCAGTCCATTCAGTAGGCTGTAAAGTCTTCATGTTTTAGGTCATATCTAATTTATATATGTTTTAGAAAAGTACAAATAAGGTCTGTAAATGAACACAAGCTCAAGAAATTTGCATGTTTTATTCTACAGCACAATTTACATTAGTAGCTATACCCTTTTTTTAAAGCCTTTAATTTTTAAAACAAGTTTCTAAATAGGACTATAATGGTTGTGGGTGACATGAAACATCATCAAGCCAAAAAGATAAAGACATCTACTTATTACTCACTTTTACAGCCTTGTTGTGTTTAAAATCACACTCTCGCAAACTATTGTAACTCAAACGTTCAATGTGTTTTAAATAAAGACTAAAAGAATTGAATGAAGGTGGTGATGATGAAGTCATGTGGCTGTGGGTAGTTTAGCTTTTCACTTCTGCTGATTTTATTTAGGTTTTACATTTTATGAAAGCTGTGTGCATTTGTGAAGATTTTCATGACAAACAGAATGTGTAAGAATCACAAACAATTGTTCATCACAAAGCGCTTATTTTAATATGTTTGCATATGTATTTTTTCTAACCCATGCAATAGAAGCCTCCAGTGGTCTGAACAAAGAATTTAATATTGTTTACATGTTATGGGTTTTTTTTAATTATGCAGTTAAAGGGGTCATATAATGCCAATTTTCCACAAGCTGATATGATTCTTTTGGGTCTTAATGAAAAGTCTGTAATATAGTTTGTTTAAAATTTCTTAATGGTAGTGTAAAAAACACCCATTCTACCCTGTCAGAAACAGCTCTTTATAAAACACTCTGTTCTGTGTACTTCCCCTTTAAATCTTCACGAGCTCTGCTGACCCCGCCCCTCTTTTCTGAGGCGCTCTCAGAGGATCTTTATTTAGCCATATTCATAGTGAAACTTGCTAATTAGCACATTATTAGGAAAGGGGATCTGCAAAGATTCATTAAAGACTGCTTCTGTAGGTGAGGCTGGATCATAAACGCATTTAGGTAGATCAAGGGCGCATTCCCTTCAGAACCAAACATAAGTTAACGTTAATCCTCTGCGTCTTCACCAGTGTTGGGCACGTTACTTAAAAAAAGTAATTAGTTATAGCTACTAGTTACTTCTCACAAATAGTAACTGAGTAAGTAACTGAATTACAACATTATAAAAGTAACTAATTACCAGGGAAAGTAACTATTGCGTTACTTAAAAAAAAAAAAAAATCAAATGGCAAACTTGGATGCCACCAATATTAAATGTTAAATTAATGAAACTAACTGGTGGTGGTGCTTGTTTATCATTTAATGTTTCTATAAAAAAACAGGGCAAAAAATTATAAGATAACAAAACTACTACGCATTCTACTATTAATAACAATATGAAACGCACTAAGTATTAATGAGCTGCTGGGTTCATGAATATTAATCACGTAGTCTGCGTTTGCTCAAATTGATTTGCTGAAATCAAAACAGGGACAATAATGGGTGAACGCCAGCCAATAAGATTGTCATTAGCGCATTAGCTCCGCCCACTACCAGAGAAATCGGCAGTTCTTAAAAGCTCCAAAGGAACTCCGTTATTTTGACAAGAAAATATGGTACGTCAGTTTATGGTACGTCAAATACAGCTACACTGCGCATCCACTGAGATGGAATAAAAAATAAAAATGCTAATAATATTATAATAAATTATAGCCACATTTTATTGTCCGTAATGGTAACGGCTTTGTAACAAAGGAATCCCCTCAGTCTCTTAGGAGTCATGCTTGTCTCCGACTGATGACGGCTCACTCAGGTAAGAGTCCAGTCTGTGTGAAACGCTGCTGTCAATCAACAATCGTGGGAGGGGCCTCTGACTGTGTGATGTCACACGGTCAGACGGCTCGATTTGAGAAATGGGAAAACATTTAAGGAGATTACAAAAAAAGCACTGGGTGGATTTTCATCATTATAGGGTGGTTGTGTACACAAACTGCCAACACACATTTCATTTCAAACAACTGGCATTATATGACTCCTTTAAAGTCATTGTACACTGAGTCAAAATGTTTCATCCACATTTCGCACGTTGAAAAAATAAACACGACCTCATGTTGTCAATCACGTTTGCACACCGCCCCTGAAACTTTCATCCCATCATACAAAGTTGGAACCAGATTCGATTTTCTGTGTTTTCGCATCGGTAGCAAGCCTTTGGATAGGAAAGGATGATGAATATGAAAAACACATATGAAAATGTCACACCTTTACTATTATCTTTTTGCCATTTGCTGACTTCACATAAACTTTTTTTGTTATTGTTAGTTATTTGTTGTACTGTGATGTAAAGGGTTTTTCTTTTCAACATTAGCTGATTGTCACCGTTCTTGAGGTTTGTGTGTCTACTTTTAAGGACCTAGAGAGTATGCTCAACCATTTATAGATATGTCCTGGATATCTTTACAAACAAAGGCAATGTTGTCTACGTGTCCACCTTTTTCTTCAACATGGAAGTAAGCCTTTGGTTTCCGGCTCATTAGATGCTATAGGGAAATAATGAGGAGAACAACAATGTGCAGTAAACGGTCCAACTGTTTGCACTAGAAACCAGTGTGTTCATAATTGAGATAAAACATTAAAATAACATGATAAGACACCAATTTTCAATATCAAGCAGCAAAACAAATTCAGACACGGATGAGACTGAAAGCTAGACCCATAGAATTTGCAAATGGCTGCATCAAGTTGCCTTCTTTTTTATGCTTTCTCAACTATTTATTTTTACAGTGTGGAACAAAACGGTAAGCGTGATTTCACCAAGTACAAGATGTTCCTGGATCAACATTCCAATCAACCAATCAGATTTGAGGGATAATTTTTCAGGAAATATCTGTCTTAGGCTTATGATCAGGGTTAGGTGCTTCTACACCCTTGTTAATTAGCTATCATTTTCCACTGATTTTAGGAATGCATTTTGGGTAGGGTTATGTTTAGGGGGTAGGGATTGGGATAAGTCTAAAAAGGCTGATCCAGGATCATGTCTTACTTGGCAAAATCACAGAGTAAAACTGCTGCTTTTTGATATATGAGCTTCTCAAGTGCACTTACTTGTATGTAATGTCTGATTTCCACAGGCACGGGCCGGCCGGCGCTCATGCTCTCAGTGAACCAGCTGATGTGCAGCACATGTTTGTCTCGCGTCTCTCTGAAGCCCTGCTCCTCCAGCCAGCTCCAGAGGTCCTGCGCTGCGTTCCCCTCCGACACCACGTGCGTCACACCAGCGCTGAGACACACACATGCACTCCATTAGACGCTCATAATGGATCCCAGATCGCGTGGCACATAAATAGCTGTTTTCAAACCCCTTAATCCAGTTTTACATCTACTCCATGACTGATTGATTCTCACACACACTCCCACACACCCTCGTCCAGCCGTTTTCATTTCTCCAGCGGTTCTCAGTGATCAGATTACACCGTATGAAATCAAATCAGGTGGACTTTCACACATTAGGATGTGAATGTGATGTGTGTGATGATCAGATGCACTCGTATGCGGTCAGTCCTGAGCTTTCAGCACTTTTCTAAATGACTGAGTGTCTCTGAGCAGTCGGCTGAACCGAATCACGCCATCAGACACGCAGAGGTACAACAGCAGAACGGACTGGTGCCACTGTCCGTGGATGTTTGAAATTAAGCACTTGGGGGAGATCGACCGCTGACGTGGCTTGCGAGACTAATTTACTCACTTCTGTTTGCCATCAGTGGGAAGATTCTCTCCTCTTTATTCTTTCGACATGTCAGTCTAGTTTGTTTGAATAACACAAAACAAAATCTTTCAAGGTCTGACTAGTTTAGTAGTATTATAGGCCTATAATATAATATTTATTATATGAATACTTGGCCAATAAATGCTGAAATTTATTAAGATTTAGAATTTGCTTTTATTTTTATATTTTCAGTTCAAGTTTCAGTCATTTTTTTCAGTCATTTTATTTCTTTTTTATTTCTATTTAGCTATAAAAAAATATGTTTTTGTACTTTTAGTGTTTTATCTAATATTTATTAATTTAGTTAACAAAAGTAAACTTTTTATTAGTTGTTTTTATATTTTATAGTATCTATTTAGTTTAGTAATTTCTGTACTTCAACTTATTTCAGTCTATTACCAAGGCAATTTCACATTTTCTTCTCAAGTTTAAGTTTCGTTCATTTATATTTCTTCATTAAAATGAACAAAAACTTCCAATTAATAGTGCTATTTAACTCATTTTATTTTTACTACAGTAATTTTTGTACTTAAACTTATTTCGGTTAGCTGCCAAAGCAACACTGATCATTTTCAACCTAAGGTTTTCTATTTCTATTTGTTTTAGCAATTTTATTGCTTACACTTATTTCAGTTAGTTGCCAGGCAAAATTTCTAATTCAGGTTTTTAATTTAATTTTAATTTTTTATTTCAATTAATAAAACTTACCTGTTTATCTTTCTATTTAGGAACTTTTTTCAAATTTTAGTTTTATTTCAATTAACAAAAACATTAGTTTTAGTAATTTGAGTACTTAAACTTAAAAAAGTCTACTCAACAATGACACACTGATTTGACTTGAAAGCAAAGAAACGATACATTATATCTAAATCAAACACATTCATCATCTTCACAGTTTCTAAAGACAATATTACTGTTGTTTGTCTGTGCCAAACTCAATGCCAAATTGATAAGATGTTTGCCAGGGCGTTAGCAGTTGATTTGTGGCCAAAGTCAAACCGGCGTCTGCCTCTGTACCAAGAATCTGAAATTCATGCGCCGGAGTATTTCAGCTGCATGCAAATTTGTCATATTTTTCAAGATGACAATGTTTGCGATTAGAAGTCAGAGAGACCGACGCAAACTCCCACAAATCAACTAATCTGAATTTTGCAGCTCTAAACTTTCACTGCATGACTCATATGCCTATTTTTATTCCTCCGAAATGAATTTTAGCACAAGCTGGTGCTGAGCAACGGCGTTTTCCTCTTGCATCAAACTCCACTGGAAGCCAATCCCGCTTTGATTGATTCAAACAGCTTCAATGTAACATCAGAAGTGCATTATGAATGTTACAGGCCTTCCTGTGCAGCGTCACGACATGCATCTGTGTGCAGCTTAATACCGGGGGGTTTATTATAGGGCACTGTATTATCAGACTCGTACTGATATCAAATCCTCACTGGCTTATGAAATGTCAGTTTTCAGCTCATCACGACGGGTTTCCTGTGGTTGGCTGCAGACAGCATGCAGCCGTAGGCCGCTCGAGCTCAAGCTGCATTTCTGGGAATGGTGCCATCGCTCAGCTGGGTTCGGCACGCTACACTACGGCAAACTGCTGGCTGCTGTTATGCCCATCTACCCAAACAACTCCCACTGGTGCTTCTCCACCTGCACAAACTGGCACCAACAGCCCAGGATCACTTCTGACCAAGCAGCCATGAAGAAAAGAATAACAGACGACGACACTTCACGCGTGATGTTCAGCCCATTACACACTCTCTGTGTTTTTTCGACTTCAAAACAAGTTTGTCTCCACCTGCAAAGTTTCGGTTCTTCTCGAAGCGACTGATTAATTGTGTTAATCAATAGCTGCGCGATGAGGTTTTAATAGATGGTTTCTGTGCTATTATTACAACGTCATTTTCTGTGCAACCTTCTGTCTAGAAGCTCATCGAGACTCCAGCCGCCCTAGTCATTATCACTGTGATTTGCATAAAATTGTATGCAAATTAAAATATTTTATTACACAGTGAAAGATAGAGCTTTTAATTGTTTGCTAAAGATGTGCGTCACTCATCGTCTCTAAATAGGAAAAATATCTCTACTGGGATCTGAATGACTCTGAGTGGGTTTTAAGCAACAAAGAAAGAAAATGCGTCCGACTGTTTTCACATTTAGTACATTGTTCATCAGTTTTACATACATTTACCTCAAATTAAGTGTGGCCATTGGCTTTTCTTAACTAAACTAACTATTAAAGACTAAACATGTTTTTATTAAAAATGCCCATTCAATCAAAAACGTATGTTTTATATAGTGTAATAAAATGTTTTGCTGAGACATTCTAATTTCTGTGTAAGTACTGTTCAAATGTGTTAAATGATTGAGCCAAAGTTTTAGTGCTTAAATGTGCTGTTAATTTACTCACCCTTCAGTCATCCAAGATAGGTGAACTGTTTTTTTGCTGAAATGTGTGATTCATAAAATCAATCACAGTCAGCGGCTATGTTAATTAAAAAGCATATCAAGGACCACAAAAATTAAACAACTACCTCCTGATGATATATCAATGTCTTATGAAGCGAAACAATGGGTCTGTGCAAGAAACTGAACATTATTTACAACATTATTAGCCTTCCTATAATCCATTGCCTCAGACACGAGGTCGATTTCCAGGCACTTATTGATCAGGGTTGCCAGGTCTGCATAAAAAACATTCCAACTGGTACGCAAAACCAGCCCAGTCACCTTCAAGGACTGTTTTCTAAATCCCACTCCTTCAAACATTCTAATATTGTGTATAATTTTCAAGCAGCTGGTGTTATCAATCTGCAGGGTCTTGAAATCACTTTCACTTTAGATTTCTCCATCACACACACTCTGAGTGTAAAGGGAACACATCTTACAAGACCAGATATTTGTCAGTGAGCTCAAGATCTGTTGAGCATCAAATCCTCCAGCATGGTCCTGTCAGTCATCTTTAAGTTGTGATATTTGGGATATGGTCATTGCTCTACTCTGAACTGTGATTGGTCATTGGAGTAAGTTTGTCCTGCAGACCTGGCAACCATGGTTATATGGAGCAGAGTAGAAATAGTGTTTGACATTTTTGATTTTTGATGATTAAATATTGAATGCATGTGCTGTTCTGACTTGCCTCTGAGCGCGTACACATGACACGCGAGCACACTTCGAAACAGCGTCTTTAGTTTACTAATCTTATGTGTTTCACAAGGTTTAAGTATAAACAGGCTAGTTATGCCTAAAGTAAAAGTAAACAGTTGAGAAAAAAGAATGCCTGCAGGTCTTAAAGCGACAGTACTGAACATGCTGTCAGCAGTTATTAAAGGGATAGTTCACCAAAAAAATTAATTTCTGTAATTATTTACTCACTCACATGTTGTCCCAAATCTGTATTAATTTGTTTACTTTTGTTCTTCTGTCTGCTGTTCTTTTTTAAAAAAAAATTTTAAAACTTTTTCAATTTATTTTTTTTTACTATAGAGAATCAGATACAATAGCAAAGTAGTAAAACTAACATGACAAAGAATCGTGATAAAATCGTAATATTCCTAAATAAAATGGTGCTATGAACTGTTTGGCCTGTGCGACCAAGCTTTCAGCTTCTGTAGCACCAGTGCTATGTGCAAAAAAAGTTAACGTACAGCCCTAAAGCATATAATAAAAGTTCACAATGTTGCTGCAGATGATATATAACGTGGATACCAATATATATTGGTATTAAAAATAATTTCTCTGCATGTTTGTAGTTCTAATTGAATCCACATTCACCTTGCAATGTGTTGTGGGCAATATTAGCCATGAGAGGGTGTACTGATCTGCACTTCAGTTCTAACCAGAAGTGGTAGACCATACTCCTTTCAACATACTACATACTAATTCTACTTTTAGGACAGGTGGTATGAGAATTGGGACAGGTCATAAGGTGAAAGTAGCCACTGACTTACATTCTATGATCTTTTTTATTGTTGCAATGAAGAAAACAATCACCAACATCTTGGCCTGAGGCTGAGTAAATTAACAGAAAAAAATTAACAGTTTATTTCTGGGTGAACTCTTCTTTCTAGAGGGCTGTAATAATGCTCTAAAATATGAATTAGGTCACGGTGTCTCACCTCATCCACTGGATTGTTTTCTGTGTCACGTACCTGAGAGCGTCGTCTACGCAGAAGCCCTTTGATTTGGCGAGATTAGAGAGAAAATTCCTCCTGCTTTTCCCCATCCTCCTCTCCACCAGGTACAGAGTCACATCCCTGAACTTCACCTCCTCGTGACCCCCAGCGAAGGCAACTTCAGGCCGCCGGCGCTTTCTAGTAAGAAGGGCTGTGGAAAACATCTCTGAACCTGGGCCTGGCTCTTCTGTCACAGATAATTCAAAGTTGCATGGGGTGATGCCGTTGAAGTCTTATTTTGCTTTGACAGACAAAACTGGCAGTTGGTGAGGCGTGTTTGTTTATGGTTTTGGCAAAGAGTAGAAGAGTCTTACAACAGGTGCTTTAGATTTGGCACTCGTTCTGATAGGGCACTGCCAAAACTACCACTAACAGATGGATGCAGAACACCAGGTCACGGGGAAGAAAAAAGGAAAATAATATCTGCACTGAGGGAAACGTTGAATAAATAACACAGAGTATGTTTTCATAAACTCACTGGTATGGTGATGTATCACCACAGGCCTTTACACCACACCATCACACACATTAATGTCTGACTCTTTAATTAGGGACACTTGGAAAGTATGAAATATAATAATCAAAATCCTACATTTTGCTCGGTTTGGAAATGAAACCAAGCAACCCTCATCACAGATATTGAAATTTTCATCATTTCCTCTTCCTCATGTCAGTCCAAACCTGTATGTCTTTCACAAAAGACAACGAATGAAGATATTTTGAACAACACCGGTAACCAAACAATGGTGAGGCTCATTGACTTCCACTGTATAAACAAAAAAACATATCTTGTTCCAGACAAGAAGACAAATTTGGAATGGTGTGGGTGAGTAAATGATGACAAAATGTTCATTTTCAGGTGAAATGTCCCTTTAAAATCTTAAAATAAGATGTGTGAGCGTCACTTCTCATTTCCATGGTAAATCTATAGAAAGTTTAAAAAAAACTGTGAACAAAATAGCCTGTCATGACGATAACGGTGTTACGAAATCTAAAATGCAACTGCATTTAGTACAAAAGTAGGTTTTTATAATGCATACACAATTATTTAGAAATACCATGTTCAAATGTGATCAAATATGATCATCAGGCTTTTGAGGAAGGTTTATTTGTTCATCTCTCAAACATCACTGTAATGCATTGCTTTATATTTTCTGATCATCTTACTAAGATCTATTACTGGAGATACAGAGTGAAGACAGATATTTAATTTTATATCAGTATCTGCTACTGTTATAAAGATCTCAACACAAGCATCAAAATTACTTTTTGTCAATATGAGTATAAATATGAGCATCTGCACCAAATTACACATTTCTGATCAGTTTGTTTTTCCCTCTATATTCTCACTATATATGAGCCAAAGAAGAATGATGTATCAAAAATAATACTCAACAGAAAAACACAAATGCAAAGGTCAAGCATATTATTTCAGACTAGACATAAATGGATGCAAACATTGCAAATCAACTAGAAATAGGGTTTTAAGCACCTTTTGATATAGGGGGATTCAAGTAAATTTGGACACTTTTCCCATTGAGATGACTGGGGAAAAATGGCCCAATTATCTTAAATCAGCCCTATTGCACTATAAAGCAATAGTACATGTCCCTCGCTTTCTAATAAATGGCTTTAGCTGTTGCAGTGATTCCAGTGAAAACAAATCTCACCACCAAAGTCAACAAATAATGTGGACTTGTCTGTGTGTGCAGGGATAGAAAAACACCCTTCACAAAGCATTGCAACAAAATCTAAAGCACACAATTCCCTTGATTTCATCATTTTCTGTGTCGCATTAAGGTTTGTCCTGGAATCACTGGAAGCTGTTAATTAGAAGTCGTCCACATGCTTTTAGCCATTTAGTGCATTTTCAACACTGTTTGGGATACATCTGTCTCACTTTGGCATATGATATGAGATGGATGGTGCAACTGGGATTCAATCCATATGTTTGCAGCCACAGCATCTCTGAAAACAATGCTTACACGAGTCACACGGTGAGAGTATATTCATGTTCTCCAGCTGCATCTCACTGAATTTTACCTTGTTTTTCTTGTTGCATCTCACAAGGGCTGGACTGAATTTCTCCACAGAGTTGTCGTGGGATTCGAGAAGGCCTGGTCACAGTGATAAACCTCTACAGCTGTCCAGTAACGTCCAGCAGTTTCCTCACAGACGTGGCACATATGTAGTACAGCACACCATCCTGTTCCTACCGCACCACCATCTGCCTGAGCGAGCTAATGAGCCTCTACCCGCTAAGAAGAAACCCTTCATTAGCTGCTGAATGGACGCTAAGTACCATATGTGGAGATGAACTGGTCATTGAGGGCTTTTTAGATCTTTATGATGCCTCTTCTTTACAGAAGAACACACACTGTTTCCCTCAGTGCACCATTCGCTTCCTACTGCTTTATTTATTCTGTTGACTCTTTGTTGAGTTTTTTCCCAGTTTCTTTTCTTTCTTTTTTTTCTGCTTATCTCTGTTATTCTAATGCATGCATGCTCCAAGCAATCATATTAGGCTACAGTTTTCACCCTGCTATTCATCAAACAGGTGCACAACTCTGGTTTCTAGATATGACTCTGGTCTTGAAATGTTTCACCTGCTTTATCGCTGAGAATCACTCTCTCAGCTTCATCCAATAAAATATAAAGCAAAATAAGAAAAACATACTAGCAAACACCCTATAGTTACTGCACAGCAACAGAGCACAACAGTCGAGTTGTGGAAGTGAAAATGCCTTTTATTTTTTTCCATAGATTAAATGATTTTTAATAATAACTTATTAACCTCTGAAGACTGACTACAGAGCAACGATGTTGTTAATCAATGCTATAGGCTATATGCATTTGTTGAAGCCATTATTCTAACTTGTTTTTTAAATTATCATGTTGAACAGCGGATTTCCTTGTGAAAACTGACATTATCTACAATTCAGCAGAGATCTCTTTTTATCTGATGTATTGCTTGTTGTGACTTGCCTGAATATGTCCGTAGATTTGCTGGATGTTATCTTTGAAATGGAAATATGGACATTCCGTGGACTTGGCAACACTGGGAGGAACAGATAAATCAACTCTGAGTAATTTACGCTTGAACCGCTCCGATTGATTCAAACTCATGACTTCGAACATTCAAGCGATTCACTAGCAAATAAAACCGTTTAAACCAGTTTTCAAGTTTTGGTAGGCCATGGTTTGTAAAAGCACATAGTGATGGGTGAGCTATTTTAAATTCTGAATCAATTAAACCATTGAGTAGCAAAAAATGAACCGTATTATTTTGAAGAGCTCTAAGCGGATCGTGAATCATGTGATTCAGACTTCGCAAATCATCTAGAGATTTAAAGATTAGTGATGCGTGCAAGGTTTCTGTTTTTGTAGGCCTATAATTACAGTTTTAACAGAAGTACTGTACCTGTCACACGGTCACAGCCTACTGATCCCAGCTCAGCCGTCTTCACACACTCCTGTGACCTAATTATTGATTGATGACACCTGTGTGCAATCAAGCACCCTGCATATAAGCTGAGAACACCAGAGAGAAGACGGCTGAGCTCGAGGTAACAATACGGGGCTGAGCTTGAGGTAACTACCCTTAATACTTACCTGATGCCTTTCATTGTGATCTCTTGTTCACTGACTTTAAGGAATGTCTAGCGAAGCCACTGTGACTGGAGTCTCTGCCTAACCTGCACCAGATACCACGAGGAACTGTCACGTTGCAACTTACCACGCTACGTACCTAGAGGATTCCAACAGGAAGAAAAGCGATCAGGAGATCGCCATCAGACCGTGAGAGAACCTCTCCACTACTTTCCTGTGAAAACTCACCTTGTGTTACTCACCTGTCTCCTCAGAGCACCTCCAGCACGCCATACTCAAGTACACTCTCACCATGCTGTGGATCTAGGACACTACTGCCATAGCGATCAGGAGATCGTCTTGTATCAGAGGATTTGGAGGGAGCTCAAGCACTGAACTCACTATAACTTGCTTTCATTTCTCTATTCAATAAACATTGTTATACTCCCCTTCAATTGTTCTGTCCTCTATGTCTGAGCGCTACAGTACCATGGTTAAACTACTGATAGTGTAGAAAAAGCATGGTTCATTTGTCATCAGCATGGTTTACCATGTTTTGTTTTTAGTGAAACCGTTAATTTTTGTAAGGGCTTAACAAACACAGGTTTCTATATAGGATACTTGTCTATATCAACTTTGAATAAAGAAAAGAGAGGTTTAGAGCCAGATTTGTTTATGTAGACCTATATTTCCCTGCTCTTTCAAATAGTCAAACAATCCAAGGAATGCATCTTAAAAACAGAAAGAAGTCAAAAAAAAAGAGACTGAATGAATTAAATAACCTGTAAATGAATCATCTTCAGAAAAGGCTAAATCACCAACTCACTTCAGTGTCTGACTTATATTATAATTACAAGCATTAACCTTTTGTGAAATTTGGATTAACTCATTAATCTGTTGCTTGACCTCTTCATATTTGAGAAGAGAACTTTTTCGTTTCCAAAGTCGGACTGGAGAAAACGTACCATTAAACCTTTATTGCTAACAACAGAGTAATGATGGCAACAGTGTCTAATAGATCACACACACTGCTGCTGTGTTAGGC
>JAUCMR010000028.1:18579990-18594663 GCA_032357425.1 Enteromius argenteus | reverse complement strand
CAGTCTGTACAGTATAAACACCATTACACCTATGGAGAGACCCCATAAAACATGGAAACACAACATGTGTGTGTGTGCGTGCGTGTGTGTCTCAGAAACATTCAAACAGAACCCGACTGTCACTGAACATTACTGATTCTCTTTGCAGAAATTCACCTTGAAACTATACAGTGCAGACGAGTTGTAGAAAACTTTACACTACACAACAGACTGAACTCAAAACATGGAAGTGATTTTGTTAACCCTGCTGTTTCTCTTGCAGGCGCTCTCAGACGGTGACCTCAAAAAGTTCAACTTCATCTATCGGCCGTAAGGAATCCGTTTCTGTTTCTATTTCCACTCTCCACCCATGCAGTCTGTTTGTAGAAACCAGCAGTGTATTTTTCTCATGTGTTCCTCATTGATGGTGGTCAATGATTGTCTGCAAGAATGAGGAAGCTGGACTAGTTTTACATCTATCAATATCTTCACTACCAGTGCTGGGTGGATTACTGTAGTCCATTAATGAATACAGATTACAAACATTGTAGTTAAGTAACATAATCTAGATTAGACATATTAGGTAATGTAGTTTATCATTTTTGAGTACTGCAAAGAAAATATATACCATTTTTTATCAATTAACATGCAAATATTACATATTAAAGTCCTCCAGGTCTTAAAATATATTCATTCAGACTCTCAGAATGAATCGTTAGTGAAGTTCACGGGACACTGACAGCGTTTAGTTACCTGCAATTATATCCAATTACACAAGATCTCATTGATTGTGCTTTTGTTCAGAAGCGTGGATTGCAAATCTATACACTGCAGGAAAATACTCATTAAAACGTCCATTTTCTGTGCAATTGGCAGTGGATGGCATGTGTTATACTGGACGGCTGTCCAAATAGAAGTGGTAGGTTCATTTAGAAAGGAAACACTGAAATAAAAAAAGAAAAAGAAAGACTTGGTGTTAATAAATTCAGAATAATTTACAGCAATCCATAAAAAAGTCATTGTAATTGATTATGTAATCTAGATTGCATGTAATCAGTTACTACCCAGCACTGTTCACAGCTAAAACAGAAAACAATTATTTTTATTTTTATTTTATTTATTTATATTTTTGCAAAGAGACAAATCTATATGGTCAGAAGAAAAATCTACAATGAACATTAATTTGCTACTTTTATATTGTTGTTACTTTACGTGTTGCTCTAATGTGACATTTGCACTCTATATATTTTTTTTAAATCATAATCATTTATAAAAAAATAGAATCATTTTTCATGCAATTTTTATTGTTTTTGTTATATTAAAAAAAAATATATATATATATATATATAGAGAGAGAGAGAGAGAGAGAGAGAGAGAGAGAGAGAAATACACTTCTAAATGTCCTACTCAAGGATCCTTAGTTCCACAAGGGCAAATTGTGTTGTTTACGTTTATGTTTTTTTTTTTTTTTTTAATCCTACAAGACCTGATTTATCACTACGGGTTTTTTTGTAAAGCAACAAATATATATTTTACAAAGTGCATAAAAGAGCAAAAAGTCCATTCCTCATCAGTTACAACTGCAAGCACACTTTCACTAACCTTTAAAAACATTTTTAGAAACATCAACCAGTTTGTTTCATATCCATAAATAAAACACATGTGCACATTTGTTTAGTTATGAAAACAAATGCATTAAACATCATTCGTAGAGCATTCTCAGGAGAGCTCAATAATCAAGCTCATTATGGGATCATCAAGTTGATCATTATTATTAGAAGTACTGTATGAATGTTTGCAAAATGCACAGAGAGAGAACTGAGAACACAGAGACGCAAGAAATAGCATTGTTTCATTGAAGTGAATCAGTTCAAAGTGGCTCTAAATATAGAGGTAACATGACGTTCAGCAGCAGTTTCATAATCCTCATTACCAACCACTTCTGTGGAAAAAAAAAACTTAACACAGCTGCAGCATGTCCAACACACTCGGTACGAGCCACTCGACTACTAGCGGACACTCAACTAGCAGCTCAACCCACTAACTCACCACAGTCAGCACACAAACTCAGAATGGAGCATTTCAGCAGATTCACGGCTCCTGCTACAGATAAACTTAGGTAAGACCATCTTTTAAATGATTTAGCTTCACTGTCATCTAAGCATAAGGAAGTCATCTGTGCTCCGTTTCAGTCGGACTAACACTGGTTAAAGATTTACGTTACAGGGACTAACTTTTTTAATAAATCTGCATTTAGTAGATCTATATGAGCACGCAGCTAAAAAGAACCTCGCAAATGATTTATCAGTTAATCTTTTTTTATCAACAGGAAGCTTTTGTAATGTCACTGAAATTATTATTTATAAAAAGCAAAACTAAATTTGAGATGAAACTTGCACAGGAGGACACTCTTGATCTCAGAGAGGCTATCAATATTGGTTAAATAAGTTACAAATAAAGATATCATCTGATATACAACAATACTTGAAGCCAGTGAAGGTCAGTGAGGACATGTCATGTGACCGGCTCGTATCGTTTGATGGATATCTTGAAGTTAGCGAGTGGTTTGAGCTGGATTTCTACTGTAATTATATTCATTATGTGTCTCGGTCACCTCAGTCTCTTGCACAAACACAGATGTTAACAGATCAGACGCTGTGTGTCAGACGCAGTTCACTTTGTATCTCATAAGCTGTTAACCTCAGGCTTTAGACTTACAGAATGTCTGAGAGCTTCACTGAGCATGTCTACTGATACAAATAGCTGAAAAAAAGTGTTTTTTTAAATAAATTAATACTTGTATTCAGGAAGAATGCATTAAATTAATCAAAAGTGAAGGTACAGACATTTATGATGTCCTTTATGTCCATTTATGATGTGAATAAATGTTTGTTGAGCAGTAAATCAGAATGATTTCTGAAGATCATGTGACACTGAAGACTGGAGTAATGATGCTGAAAATACAGCTGAACATCACAGAAATAAATGACACTTCAACACATATTCACAGAGAAAACAGTTATTTTAAATTGTAATAATATTTCAGAATTTTTACTGCATTTTTGATCAAATAAATGCAGCCTTCTGTCTATTAAAAACACAGCTTTTTTGTTTTGATTTTCAGGCAGCTCCAGAAAATGGTCCAAGACATAAAAAAGAATGACGACAGCCTTTTCAACCGACTAAAAAGGTGTGTTATATTCCACATACATCTCAATTAATTAAAACACAACCGAATTTAGTTTTTGAGGTCTGAAAACAGACGCAAGGAAACATCTGCTGACTATCCTCAAACACATTTCCTCTCACTTCCTCTATTCATACAGAGGAATAGTCCCAAAAAGGCCTTTAGGTGTGGCGTGCATGACTGAAAGCATGTGAAATTTACAGCTAAAGCAAGCACTTGTTATTAATGAAGGAACACCTGCTGCATCAAAACGTTCATGAATGCATGCGTTTATTAAAACAACACAAAAACCCCAGAATGGTTTTAGCTCATTTGTTTACAAATGTCATTATTTGTGGTGTTTGTCAAGTATCACTGATACTATTGTTCATGCTTGGTTTAGGGGGTTTTCTAAAACCCTCAATATGAAACTTGTGCATTTTTGTTTCACGCCATTTGTGCTCCAGACATCAGTAATCATGCAGCTTGTTGACTAAAGGTGTGCTGATACTTTACCTAAGAAACTGGAGTCCTGCCCTGCATATTGATTTGAAACAAAAAAGCCTAACATTGCCTAATTTAATGAATATGAAGCAGATAAAATATCAATATCTCTCCAATTATGTAATGTTTTTTCCACAAAATATTAATGACGATCTTGCAAATTATGTGTTTTTGTGTGTGTTTAATGCATTCATCGAAATAACAAGCAGTCGAATGTCAAAAGTTCAAATTGCATCCTTTCATTCTCATTTAAGAGGAAAAAGATATCAGCATTAGTCACCAGATAATGTCATGTCTCTGAAAAATTACTGAAATTTGAACTAATGTTACAATTTGTACACACGGTTGTCAAAAGCAGAAATGCAACGAAGCACATATATTTAGTGTTTTATAGAATTATGAAAAATGTGGCATGCTTGATGTGCAAAACACACTATTTTTGGAATCAGCATCCATAATATGCAAAAAAAAAAACAAGTTCTGATTTCATTTAGCAGATATGATGCAGGTTGATGTTATTGTCCATACAGTTGTCTTTCCATTTATTCATGTTTCCATTTATTCAAGGTTTCAGACCGAACAAACAGCTAATATTCTCAAAACCGGGAGAAATACGCTGGACCGGTATGATCAAAGTGTCACTGTGTCTTTATCCGCTTACCTGCATGTGTGTCTGCTTAAAAAAGTTTTAAAATTAAATAAATAGAACAAAATTAAAATAATTCAATAAATAAATGTAATTTATTTAAAAATGTAATTTAATCGTTAAATAATTACATTTAAAAAATTAAATAAACTACAAATTGAATTGAATCAATAAATAAAATAATTAAATACATTTATTAACAAAATTTTATAAAATTTAACTGCATAAAAATAAATAAATTATATAGATATTTTTTATGGGTCAATTTCAGCTTTTTTTTATAGAATTTTGTTAATAAATGTATTTAATTATTTTATTTATTGATTCAATTAAATTTGTACTTAATTAATGTTTTTTATTTAACTATTTAATGATTAAATTACATTTTTAAATTAATTTAATTCATTTATTGAATTATTTTAATTTTGTTTTATTTTTTATTTTATTCTTTTAATAACTTCATTTTAAGCAATGACAGTGCTTTATGAAACTCTCATCAGGAGCAACGTAACAGCGTTTAAGGCTTCTGCGTGTGTGAAGAAATAGCACCAGACGCCCACCGTACCGTCTACGAGAGCTTTGTGGTGTCTTTGGAAAGACTTTAACCACCGTCTCATTATTCTGTGTCCTGCTACTGTGTGTTTTTGCTTTTGTCTGTTGGCATGCAATTATGTGCTTAAACGATGCTGACAAATGAAACGCAGCACACTGTCACAGCAGTGAAGAAGCTCCTGTATTGAGGCTTGTTTTTGGTTTTAATTTTGTTTCAGAATAAAGAAGAAAAGACCTCCTAAAGTACCAGTACGAGACTATCAAGGCAAGTTCAAGTCTCTGAACTAGAAAGTGACTGTTCAGTTATTTTTACTTGAACAGATCCTGAAAAAATGGCTTTAGCCGATGCAAGTCAATGCAGTTGGGGATATTCAGTACAAAATAATGATATCACTCTCAGCACAGGATAAATGTTGTGTTCTCACAAATCACATGTCATTCTAAGTATTTTCAGCTATGGACCTCATGATCATGTCGTGTCACTTTTTAGGAGAAGCTCCGGATTCTGACAAAGACTCTGATTCAGATTTTGTAAGTGCTTTAGTCTACTTCAGTAAAATACTTCCACAGCTTGTGGACTTTTGCCCATAATGCAAATCAATCCACCTCAAACAAATCAAACACATTTCACTAATTTATGTTTCACAATATTTGTGAAAAAGCTGCTTTACATGAACTGAAAATGTCGTATTAGTATCAGCTGATTAGACTAAATTATAAATTAAAATGTTATATTAAAACAGAACAATGTAAACATTTGAGCAAATGTAAAATATAAAAATAAAAAGTAAAAAAAAACAGAAAAACTGATTAAAATCAGTGCTGTCAAATGATTAATTGTGATTAAATCACATTATCAAATAAACGTTTTTGTTTGAATAATATATATATATATATGTAAATATCTGTGTGACCTGTATGCATTATGTATATATAAATACACACACATACATTTTTTTATTTTTACATTTATATTTTAAATTTTCTATATTTATATTCAAATAATTTATATTATATATAAATATATTTAACATGTAAACATACAATTTATCTGACATGTGCATGTGTGTATTTATATATACATAATAAATATACACAGTATGCATATATATTATGTAAACATTTTTTGTATTTGTATGCAATTAATCACAATTGATCATTTGAAAGCACTAATTAAAATATTAAGAAAAACTAACTAGTTGCAATGCAATCTTGTTTTCATTTAGGTTCATCTGATGCACTACAATAACTGAAAGTGAAAATAAAGTTAATAAAAACAATACAGCCGTAAAAAAAATAAAAAAAAAATTACTTAAATTAAAATGCAAAAAGTAAAATTACAAAATAATAAAAATGTAAATATATATTTATATATATAAATATAAATTGCAACCAAAAAAAATTGGTAAAAAAGTAAAAAAAAACATTAATTAAAACTATAATCTCAGTGATTCTAAAATAGCACTGTAGATCCAATTCAGTTAAATTTTAAAGTTACATATTTATATAAAACAAGCAATGCCTGAGATGAAGCTTTAAGAGACACATTTTTAAAATGAATGAGCAAAAAAATAAAAAGAGTTACACTTCTAAAAGCACGAAATAGAAAGAGACAGGAAATGCATTGATCACATATCTGTGTGTAAATGTAACAGGACAGCGATACGTACGAGGATCCTCAGGGAGACCACGACGATAACTACGAGCCTCCGCCGAGGCTTGGACACACGAAGGCCTTCACGGTCAGCCCGTCCATCACCAGCCCTAGAGGAGAGTATGTGGGTGAGCATCAGAAACAACATCAAAACTCTCTGTTTACTTTATTGTCATAACTCATATGTTCTTGTTTCTAATGGGGCGTCTGTAATCATAAATCTGCACTACACCTCTGCATTCAGACATGCAGCAATTTCTCATTAGGACATAATATTTCAGCATTTATAGGAGCTAGTCTGCGAGTTTATTGAGGTCTGAATCTTTTCGACCACTGCCAACCACATTACACTCATCTCCGTGCTTCACAGTAATGCAAACGCGTTCTAAATATGGATATTAAATATTAAACTGATATTCTGGAAAAATGTAGAATAATACCTCACCATTTCACTTGAGTTGGAGCTTTTAAGAAGGGATAAAAAGAACAAAATTAGCTTTTTAAATGGGTCCTTATTGTGGTATGCAATAAATGTACATACTTATTTAATATTTTTTACTAATTACAAAAATATAGGAAATTGACATGCTGTAGTTTTTTAAATGCTTTCTTGTCTTGCATTTTATCTCTAAAAATATCTATTTTTGAAAATGTCAAACATCTGACCCAGCTATTTGTTAAACGATTAGTTTTGCAAGCATTTAATTTAAATAAATAAATTAACAATAAATATTTGACAAAGTTATTGCATGCATAATAATGGCACATTTAAAAACATTTGTGACTTTTTTTTTTTCTTTGTTTTTTTTAAAGCCCCCACTGTAGTACAATGGTGATTTAATATTATACATGCAAATATTTTCCAGCATTTCAGTAAAAAAGAAACCATGATATTATACATGCAAAAAATAAATAAATAAATAAATAAAGTGTCCAGATTTATGTTGTAAATGGTAGTGGTTAAAAACTACCACTAAATGAGATGTGGAATTCTATTTAGACATATTTTAAAATAATAATAATAATAATAAAATAAATAAATAAAAAGGAAAAGAAAGAAAAAAACAACAACAACAAAATAAAAAAATAATAAAATAATTGTTCAAATATAAAAATAAAAATGAAAACAGAAAATAATTAAAAAAGGATGACAAAAATGGAAAAATATGAAGGGAAATGGAAAATCTAAAAGACAAAATTGTAAAAATGTGAATAAAAAAGACTTTTGGATTGATCCCTTCTTCTAAACTCAGAGTGGATTCATAATTGAATTACCACATGAATTATAGGTGTTTGTGAAGCTTTACGCAAATAATGCAGGAACACAGACAGCGACAAAATCACTGGAAAACAACCAAGAATCACTGGAGCACCATATTTCAAAGAAAACAAAACATCTACAAGTAAAAACTGGAATTAATCCAGTCGATTTCTGATTGAACATTACATTTTGTCCAACATTTTTCACTCTCAAACTCACCACATAAAGAGAAATGGCTTGCCATGACTAACTCAACTTACAATCTCTGATCGTATCTTCACCCACGTCTTTCCAAACCTGTCTGAGTTTCTTCCATCAAACACAAAAGGGTTTTTTTTAGGCTTTAAAAGCCTCTGGTCACTTTATGGACTGCTCCTTTTGTGACTAAAGTGAAGTGGAATAAGTGATGACGTAAGCCTCAAAGGTTCAGTTGTACAAAAGGAAAGTTGTGTTGAGCAGCAACAGCTTGTTAAAGCAGACTTCCTGTGCCTTTCAGACAGCTGTCGTGGTCGACCGGCAAAACCAAACCATCCTTTCCACACGCAACAGAGACACAAACCTCCACGACCGGCCCACCGCAGCCCGGCTGAGGAAGATGATGTAATAACGGCTTGTACTCATCACTCACAGTTTGATTTAACACACAATAAACTCCTGATACTGAAGCTCTGTCCTCCGTTCAGGGCGATTACATCGAGCCGGAGGACGAGGCGGATGATAATTACATTGACCCCACTGAGAAAACACTAACAAGTAAGATGACAGAGGAAGCGCTGAATTATTAATATGACTTTAATGGGTGAATCAAGTCCTAATGGTGCGTCTCGTCTGTTTATAGAGCCGCCGATTAACAGAGGAGTTAAACCCTGTATTCCTGCTCATGTCAACGGCCCGGGTGAGAGTTATTTCAAGAGACGCACAGTTTCAGACGACTTTTTTGGATCACATATTAAACACTCATACAATACACTTTAATTTATTTGTAGATTTATATGAGGTTGCTGATATGAAGGTGAGTTGAAATAAAAACAGCTTTGTCCACATCACTGATGTGATATTCAGATAATAATAATAATTTTCTTTGCATGCATTTTATTTAGCAAGAAAAGTCTTAGATTCTAGTAAAACAATAATGGAAATCCTGATTTGAACACAATTATTGTTCAGCATAAAGTAGATAAATTAGAGGTTGTGCAACATCATGCATAATATAATAATATTTTTTATATTTACAATATTTTATTTTTTATATATAGTTTATGATAACTTTTTTTTTACTTTTACATTTGCTTAAAATGTTATTTTATTTTATATAATTTATAAAATAATATATTTTAAATGATTAAATCAAATGAATTAGAATATATAATAATAATTTATTATTTTTTTCTTTACTTTTTAAAATAATTTTTATATAATTTATAAAATAAATATATTTTAAATTATTAAATCAAATTTATTATAATATATAATAGAGGTTGTGCAACATCATGCATAATATAATAATATTTTTTATATTTACAATATTTTATTTTTATATATAGTTTATGATAACATTTATAATATAATAAAGTTTTTTTTTACTTTTACATTTGCTTAAAACGTTATTTTATTTTATATCATTTATAAAATAAATATATTTTAAATTATTAAATCAAATGAATAAGAATACATAATAACAATTTATTCTTTTTTTTTTACTTTTTTAAATATTTTTTGTATAACATATATTTTTAAGATATTTTAAATTATTAAATCAAATGTATTATAATATATAATAGAGGTTGTACAACATCATGCATAATATATAATTTTTTATATTTACAAAAGTATACAATATAATTATATATACTTTATAATAACATTTTATAATAACATATATTACTGCTGTCAAATGATTAATTGCGATTAATCACATCCAAAATAAAAAATTTTTTTTACATAATATGTGTATGTGTACTGTGTATATATATTATATAAAATACACACATATTTATAATTATGTATTATATATATATATATATATATATATATATAATCTAAGAATATAAATGTATACACATGTAAATGTTTTCGACTTTTATTTTGGATGCGATTAACCACAATCATATATATATATATATATATATGTGTGTGTGTGTGTTTGTTTGTTTGTTTGTTAACATTTATTTTGTACTTTTCCAAATTTGACCTAGACTGGTACTCCAGCAAATAACATTGTACATTATATGTAATATTAATTTATGTACTATTCATCATTAATTTGGTTTGTGTTTAATTACAGGAGAGCTCTCAGTCTAAGAAAAGGTAAAACTCCATTAAAATGTACCGTCCTTGTCCTAGATTATTTTATTACACATATTGAACTTTGACATAATTATGTTGAACTCACAGCACTAATAATATTCAGTGTGGATAAAAACATGACACTTTGACTATACTTCCAAGACTATACTTCCAAGTTAGTTCCAGTAAGAATACTTCCAAGTTAAAATCTACACAACTACATTCGGTCAATCTTACAGTAACAGTGTTAATATGACTCTTAATGACTCAGTCCTGCACTTCCTCATGTCCTCTGTTACTGAGACACACGTCACATGCTTCTCTTTTCTTTTGTTCTGTGTTTTATTCTGATCAGCATGAGTAACTCGACTCTACAACCCAACACACACATGGCGCCACCTAAAGCCAGTCCACGGTATTACACAAACATTATCATCAATCACAAACCACTACATTAGCTCTTCATTCTCCACTTCAAATATTTAGCACCTTTACAAACATTTATCATTATTAACATATAATTTCTATGTTAAAATTCACATATACATACTTTAGTTTCCTTGTTTTGCTTCTCTAACTTAACATTTATGGCAATGACAATGTCGGTCTGCAACAAATTATGTGTTTTAAAGAAAGGTTGACCACAAATAATGTTTTATCTTTTCACAGAATAAACCCCAGAAGGCCAACAGTACCTCCAGTGAGAACTGATGTGTTTTTCATTACTAATATATATATATATATATATATATATATATATATATATATATATATAGTGCTGTCAAATGATTAATCATGATTAATTGCATCCCAAATAAGAGTTTTTGTTTACATAATATATGTGTGTGTACTGTGTATATTTATTAGCCCTATGTATATGCTAAATATATTTATATATAATAAAATAAAAAATATATAAATGCAAATATTTTTAAAATATATACTGTACAGTATGTGTGTGCATTTATATATACATAATATATTATATACAGTACACACTGTATTATGTAAACAATATTTAATTTTGGATTTGATTAAACCTTTAATAGTTTGATAGCACTAATACACACACGCTTATATATAATCTATACATTTTATTTTTTTGAATAACAACATTAAAAACATGGTGCAATTGATGGTCTTTGTGTGTTTTAAGCAGGAACCACAGTCAGAGGACGAGTATGAGGTGTGTGACGCCGACGACAGTGAGTATCAGTCACAAAACAGACCTGAGCAAATGAATGCATGAAAACCATGTACGTAACATGTCTGATTCTCATTAGGTGTCGATGAAGAGCCAGAGGACACCCGGAGACCATCAATGCCCACACCACGACCTAGAGACCTGTGAGTGACTCCCTTAAACACTGAACGATAATAAATCAATCGGTCATTCCCTATCTAACAGTTCATGCTCATCTTTCAGGAGGAAACCTAATCCTGTTTTGACACCGGTATGGTCTCCTTTATCTGATCTAATCTGTACTGTTTAATGCTAAATCAAAACATTCAGTGACCAATACTCATCCATTTTTGCAGAAACCAAACATTGCTCACAGAGACAGTGAAGGTAACTATCACAGTCACCGCAAAAGAACAAAAAGAAGCAAAGGCTATGTTCAAAACAGACTTTATAAATGGTGCATACTGCACTGCTGTAAAGAGTAAGATGCAAAACAGAAAGTATTATGCTGCAATAAATGTTTCAAGCAGTTTACAACAATGTGGTAATAAGACTTCCTAACACTGCATTTGTAATTCAGCAAGAGAAGTCCATTAATGATTTCCAAACTAAGTAAACAATGTCTTTAAGTTTGGTAGTCAAACCAAAATTGGCAGATCCTTCTGTTTATAAAGAAAATCAGCATACTACACAAATAAAAACTACACTACTAGTCAAACTGATACTGCATTCCACAAATCAGTTTGCATTATGGATGCATACAGAAAAATAGCACGTTTCTGATGCAGAAGTCCACAAAGCTGATGTGCCATTTGGCAGATCCGTGCATGCATAGAATGAGCATACTGTATGCTGAAAATTAGCATGCTGCACGATTCTGAAGCAGCATTTCAGCACAAACTGGTAGATCCATGCATCAACCCATACAGAAAATGTGAACACTGCACATTTCTGATGCAATATTCCACAAATTATTGGCACATGCATGCATGCATACAGAAAAGTGGCATAGTGCACAAATAAAATTTACACTGCATTTGGCAGTACTGCATTAATTAAGCTCTCCTTTAAAAGCGTGACTTGACAGACAAATTAAGCTGCATGCATACAGCAAATGTGCATACTGCTCAAGTAGGCCTAGTACTAGTATGGTAGTAGGCTATTCTGAATATAGCCAACATTAGAGTTTCCTGCACATTTATAAAGAGCGATTTTAACCTTGTATCGTTGCCTATTAACAACTGCACCATCTCTGTTACAGCCACGTCTACTAAAACAGCAACTATATCACGAAGCCCATCAGACACCATGCAGAGCCCGACAACAACAGGGTTCCATCGAGCCAAGTAAAAAAGAAAAAGTTTCATTTTCTCCTGTATGCATAAACTATTATAATTTCAATAAGAGCAGGACTAAACTAGTCTCCTTTTCTACTATAGGATGCCTCTGCCTCGACAGCTTCCCTCCCAAAGTAAAATTAAAGCTATTGCAGTTGGAATTAGACACATTTATGACCTTAAATCCAATATAAATATCAAAACTTTTTATAAATTAGCTATTGATTAATAAAGTGTTTTATTTCCACAGGCAGAGGGACGGGGCCTTCAGAAAGCAGATCAGCTAGAGATGCTGAAGAGGTCATTGCGTTTACTTCTTTATGTGTGTGTTTTCATTTTTGTCATTTTGTAGGGTTTGGCTCTGAGAGAAAATGAAAAAGGCCCCTGATGTTTGTGTGTCTGAGTTCTCAGCGTAACTACTATAATCAAGCACATCCCAGCATGTACTTACAGCGTCTGTCGGTCTCACTCTCCTGTTTGTCTCTTACAGGAAGCAGGAGTGTATAAAAAGGCTTGGTACGCCAGCAGCTGTGACCGCAAGACAGCAGAGGACGCTCTCATACGCTCAGCTAAGGCACGACAGACCTGCACAAAATAACACAAAACTATGCTGAATGATGCTGCATTATAAATACCAGCAAAAGCAAGGGGCAGACGGGACTATTATTGCTCACTGAAACCATAAAAAAGTACTTGAAAACAAAATATATATTTAAAAAACAAATAACTTTTATTTCAGCTAGCTGCCCAGACAACATTTCTTTTTGTTTTCAACTTGATGTGGCCTATTAAAAAAAAAAAAAACTAAAACAAACAAACAAACAAAAAAAATGCAAAAATATATAGACATTTATATTAGTGCTGTCAAATGATTAATAACATTCCAAAATAAACCTTTTTGTTACATGATATATGCATGTGTACCGTGCATATTTATTATGTATATATATATAAATACAAACACATGCATCTATGTATTTATATATTTATAGTTTTTTATTATATATAAGTATATTTAATATATAAAAACATAATTTTCTTAAATATATACAGTACATGCATGTGTTTGCATTTAAATATATAAAAATTAATATAGACTAACATATTATGAAAACAAACACCTTTATTTTGAATGCGATTAATCACGCCAGCACTAATATATATATATATATATATTCAAGCCCTTTGCAACAACACTTGAAATTTAGTTCAGGTGCTTCCCGTTTCTCGTGATCAATGCTAATGTTTCTACACCTTGATTGGAATCGGCTAAAATTGCCCACAATCCATTGCGCTTTGGCGAAGGATTCGGGCCAGTACAACGAACACGAATAAAACGTGTTAGAAAACTACAAATGTGGCAGATATGCGGTTAGGTAGCGTTAGAGAGGTTTACTAAAAGGGGTCTGAGTTACTAGTAATCAACATTTAACCTGGTAAAAATATATATTTATATGTTATCTGTGTTATATTTCATCTGCAACAGCAATGTGAACTTTTATGTAAGCTTCGAGTACCTTATTGCTTTTATAAAACGGTTACCACACGAACCGCAGTCCTTCCGCTAAAAAATAGTCCTTGTCAGCAAGAGAATGTTCCTAACACGTCTCTCATCTAATGGAGCTTAAATAAAAACAGAGAACAGCAAAGAATAGCTTGTCATCCGCTGCATCTTTTATTTTGTAACACTATATATGATATTTTCTAACACACATAGATCTGCTTATCTCTCAGCATGACAAAACGTCTGTTTAGTTTTAGAACAGGCCGATTCGCGGCGTACCGCGAGATTGCAATTATTACAGTGTAAACTGATGGACATACAAAAACATACCTGAAACAAAAAAACTCATAGATACAGTAAAATTTCCTTTACAGTTTCTCACGTGTTTTTCAAATAGACCCAGCAGGGGTCACTCATACTTCTTTAAATAAATAACAGACATTTAATTTAGCCGAAATGCATAATACACGGAACAGTTTTATGCTGTATTATTGATTGCTTATGTTGCTATGGGTGGTTGCTAAGGGTGTTGCTCAGTGATACACAGAACCGTTGGGTGAAGCGGTCATAGCCGTGCTGTATCGGGAATAAAACACAGCTC
>JAUCMR010000028.1:18558517-18579890 GCA_032357425.1 Enteromius argenteus | reverse complement strand
GGGTGGTTGCTAAGGGTGTTGCTCATTGATACACAGAACCGTTGGGTGAAGCGGTCATAGCCGTGCTGTATCGGGAATAAAACACAGCTCCTGACCAATCAGAATCCAGGAATGGAACTAACTGTTTATTTAGTGGTTAACTTTTAAATGCACCATTTAAGATATGACTGGAAGATCAAGGAGCTACTTATTCTCTCTCCGATATGGTAGGAATTTTAATGAAATGAAATGTTGAGGATGCTAACAATGACAAGATGATTGACAGGCCACTTTACCGTGACATGGTGCGACAGAGTGCTCAAATAAAGCCGCAGTTGTGTGACATTATAGTATGTCCCAAAGCTTGCCTACTCTACTACTACACACTCAAAAGTGTGTACTTTTTCTTCACCAAAAAAGTACATACTTTATAGACATTTAAATAGGCGCATTCTGGCGCAGCACAGGTGTAAATGCATCCGAAACGGTTTCAACACGGATTTAAATCCGATCCATCAAACCACTTCAGGAGGTTCCAGATCCAGACCAGCCACATTCTTCTGGAAAAAAAAGCCCTTTGGTCAAAAAAGGTTCCCTACCCCTGCTTTACAACATCACCAGATAATACCTGGCTGCTGTCTCATAGCTAAAATAGTGCATGGTGCTTGCAACACCAAGTTCTGGGGTTCAGGTTCCAGGTAATGCATGAGCTGATAAAACACTTGTAAGCTGCTTAGGATAAAAGCACCTGCCAAATGCATGAATGTAAAAATATCAACCCATCTCTCTCTCTGTGGGATGTAATGCTGATGTGCCTCTTTGTGTGATTTGATTTCAGGACGGCTCTTTTCTGCTCAGGAAGAGCTCTGGTGTGGACGCACAGCAGCCCTACACACTGGTGGTGTTTTACAACAGCCGAGTTTACAACATCCCTGTCCGCTACATCGCTTCCACCAAACAGTATTCTTTGGGGAAAGAAAAACAAGGAGAGGAGGTATGTAGGATGTATTTGGACACTTAATTTACATTTAAATATTGTTGATACTTGCTCATCCTCATGTCAGTCTAAACTCAATAATATCTGAATAATGCACCTTTAAAATTGTCCAAATGAAGTTCTTAGTAATTTATATTACTAATCAAAAATTAAGTTTGAATACATTTACAGTAGGAAATTTACAAAACATCTTCATGTAACATGATCTTTACGTAATATCCTAATGATTTTTGGCATAAAAGAATAAATGTATTGCCTTATACAATGCATTGTTGGCTATTGCTACAAATATACCCGAGCTGCTGATGACTGCTTCTGTGCTTCGGGGTCATATATTGTGAGTTTTTATCTCGTAATGACATTTTTCTCAGAATTCTTCTTGAGAAAAAAAGTCAGAACTGTGAGACATAAACTAGGAGTGTGCCATATTCATCTGCGACAGTATCTTTATAATATGCACGCTTATATTATCCAGTATGTCATCTGCTTTGCAAAAAACAAACAAAAACACGTCCAAAACTGCACAATTAAGTCTATTAGAGTGCAGTTCACCTTATGAAAGCAACAAAAATATTTATACACCAGCAGAGGTTTTTGTTTTTCATATTTTTATAATAATAATCTATGCAATAATCAAAATATCAACTTTATACAACAGATAAACAAACATTTTAATATTGAGTGACATTTTTAGAAACAGTATATCTGGTGAAGTATTTTTTCCTTCACCAGATGATAAAACAAAGATCTGGAGGAATCTGATTTTGAACAAATCATTTGAGTCAATGATTCAATTATCCATTTATAAATACAGTTGCTTACTTCCTCTCTAAATTGATTGGCCGTTTTTGAACGAATCGCTCGAATGAATGATTCAATGAATCAATGGAGCTCTCTAACTCTCCATAGACAGCAAGGACATTGGTCACATTAATTATTTTCTTTTGATTCCATAGAATTCACTGCTTGAGGTAAAAAAAGGGTCAGTCACTAAACTCTCTCTCTGTGTCTCTCTCTCTCAAGCGTTTCAGCAGCGTTTCAGACATCATTGAGAACCACCAGAAGAATCCTCTAGTGCTGGTCGACTCACAAAGCAACACCAAAGACTCCACCAAACTCAGACACGCAGTCAAGCCGTGATGAAGCAGCATCAAACTGAATCTGAAGACATTCATGACAAATATAACTGCATTGAGAGGGTGCTGACATTCATTTAACTGTGTGGTAGCTTCACATCTTACCTTGATAGATGCTGGAAACACATCTACGCTTGCTGCTACTTTTATAACTTATTTTGCTGAACGACAGGTTAGGGGCCGTTTGCACTAGACGTGTTCTTTTGTTTGAAAGCAGCAGCGAAACACACTATTTTTATTTTGACGCAGTGTTCAATAAAAAAAAAAGTGTTTTAAAAACGCAGCGCAGAAGGACATGTTTTGTGCAAACCTTCCCGAAAAACAGAGAGAACAGCAAAGTTGTATAAAGACACGCAAATATGGTACAGCTGTACAGTTTATATGTTTATGGGTGTAAACATTTGTTTTACTTTACATGAGGAGTGTTGAAAAAAATAAATACTTTTAATTAAAATGGCTGTTTTGTGTATGTTATGTAAAAATTATAATGATTAGCACTGTACAATCCTAAACATTTGCATTTGGAGAATATTATTTAATAATAGTAATATTATTTAATTAATAATATTATCACGTGGGTAGGCTACTGTTTTATATAATTTTTTTTTAATGTTATGTTTTTATTGCGCAAGCTAGTTTTGTTTTGTTTTGTTTTTTTTAGTTTGGATTAATTGGAATGCACAATGAAAAACATGATTTTATCAGGTTATCTGCAATGTGTATCTATATATATATATATACACACACATACATATAGTTTTTAGAAAAAACTAGTCAAAATTAAGTGATTTTTTTTGCTTTGAACAAGCAAAAAACATCTGCCAATGGGGTAAACAAAATAATTTTATTTTTCAAACAGAAAACAAGATTATTTTGCTGACCTCATTGGCAGGTTATTTTACTTTTTTCAAGTAAAAACACTTAATCTTTACTTGTTTTATCTGAAAACAAGACAAGAAATGTTTCTTGTCTAGAAACTCCTTGATTTAAGAATTTTTAGACATTTTGGCTGAAAACAAGTCACAAAATCTAGGCTAAAAAGCATTTTTTGCAGTGTACAAGCTTTCCTTCGGAAATCATTCAACGATATATTACATAAAAATCTTTATTATTTGACTGTGCTTGTCTTTATCGTTCTGTAAGAGAGCAAAGTTTTAGGACAAAATGTTTCATTGGTAAATCCTGTGTATAAGCCAGAATGACACTTCCTTAACTTTGTTTGTAATTAAATATTGATTAGGTATAAGCCAAACCTTTTTTTCAAACAATATTGTCTGCCAAATGATTACAGTATAAATAAACATTGTACAAAAAAACATTTGCATATTCCCCAAGAATCTTTCAGTGTGTTTATATAATGCCGAATTTACATTGAAATGGTCATCTAGTCCTGACATTAATGTGTGTATAGTAAATAAATGATTTTCTTAACCACATATAGGCCACAGTTGATTCTGTTGCTATTTTTGTTCAAAGATATGCCTGTAATTTTATCACGTTTTAGTTTACAACACCTGGCGACCTTAGTGGGCGACCTAAAAATGAATATTTACCATACATGTCCATTCAATTACATAAATGTTTCTTTTCTCTAGCGGTGTTTTTAAACTTCCAGATGATCTGTTTCGTGATTTAATATGAAAACTTCATGCATATTTTTGTCATTTGTTTTTTAGAATACGAGTAAAAAAAGAAAACACTGATGTAGTTTAAGACATGCAAAAAGGTGTTGTCAGGACAAGAGTATTTATACAAGATCTATATACCTCAGACAAAACAATGAATTTTCAAAATAATTCTATTTCTTTATTTATTGATAGCTCTAGAGGGTTGTTTTTGTGGAGGCACTTCTAGAATACAGCAATACAAGGTGTCATTCACAGCAACACTAGTGCTTATACCAGTGTTTCAACTTCCACACAAACATAAGAGACACGTTTACTTTGGTTTTCAAGTGAAGTGGATCACAGGCCATCTTCAAACGTACAGAAATTCACAAGTGCCTGAATCACAGTGCAATCAAAATAAACTCAATCTGATCAGATTACACTGATCCTAAAACAAACCTTTGGCTTCGTAAATGAGAATAAAAATATTTTTGGTGGGAAAATTGTGACTAATGATGCAGCTGCAACATTCTTTATCCACGAATAATACATTAACAACTTAATAAATGTAAGGTAACTAATTTAAACTCTTGATTAAACCCTTAATCAAACCCACGTAACTTACCAGCATGCTGAAAAATAAATATAGACAATTCACATAAATACAAAACATGATTTCAGAGATGCTTCTGTGTCAATATATGCTCTCGCATACAGGTGTAGTTTGAAACTAATGCTAAATATATCAGCAACGCAACGCTAAACGTGTAGCCTCCTACGAAGAGAATCAAGTTCTGTAAACATTTCAGTCACATGAAAGATGATTAGTAAAGCAACAAAGTAAGAAGCAATGTTTAAACGTCAAAAATAAAATAATGCAAAGCTACATAAAGCATTAAGACAAACTGAAGTCTTACTGCTCAAGCACTCATTGTTCAGCGTGAAGGTCAACACACTTCTTCTTATATTAGTATTAAGCTAACAGACTGGAATATGGCAATATTACCTGAGGTCTCTGCAATAATCTCACAAAACCTGATCTATCACAGTGTCGTGCGAGAAGGATTTGGTCTGACCGTATCAAGTGATTTTTCATCTGTTAGAAAATGCACTTTTTCACATTGTGGAACAAAATAAATAATGCTTGCTCGTGTCATCATAAATATTCAAGTGCCTGAGAAGGGTATATCACTATAAAGAACGCAAACGGATGCATTTTTCCTCACCCTGAGATTTGCATAGTAACCCTGCACTGCAAAACATGCTTTTCTAGCTAAGATTTTTGGTCTTGTTTCCAGCCAAATATCTAGAAATTCTTAAATCAAGAAGGATTTTCGAGACAAGGAAAAACAAGTTTTCACTGGAAACAAGCAAAATAATCTGCCAATGGGATAAGCAAATGAATCTTGTTTTCTGTTTGAAATAATTAGCAATTAGCAGATTATTTTGCGTCTTCTAAGCAAAAGGTCACTTAAAGGAACAGTTCACCCAAAAATGAAAATTCTGGCATCATTTACTCACCCTGGAGTACTTCCAAACCTGTATGAATTTCTTAGTTCTGCCGAACACGAAGGAAGATATTATGAAGTAAGTGTGTAAGCAGGTTGTTTTGGTCACTATTGACTTCCATAGTATTTTTTTCCCTACTATGAAAGGCCAAAATAGCCTCAAAATATCTTCCTTTGTGTTCGGCAGAACAAAGAAATTCATACAGGTTTAAAACTACTCGAAGGTGAGGAAATGATGACAGTCATTTTTGGGTGAACTATTCCTTTAATTTTGACTTCTTTTTCTGAAAACAAGACAATAATTTTTACTTGTCTAGAAAATCCTTCCTGATTTAAGAATTGTGATATTTAGGTTATAAACAAGAACAAATCTAGGCCAGAAAAGCATGTTTTGCATAGTAACCCTGCACAGCACTTATTATAAACGGCTAATGAATGCGTGTCTATCTGCTGAAGAGCTGGTTCCAGCCTCGGGTTGCTTCCATTAGATGTCTCTGTCCGTGACCCACCCAGGCTTCTTGGTTTGTGAAAAGCCGTCCGCAAAACCAGCATTTAAACGTGGGCTGCAGGACGACGCTTTCCGATGCTGTTGGTACGACGGTGTACTTCCTCCCGCACACTCTTTTGAACCTCAGTTTCAAGCTGAACCTTTCTTTGACCGTCCCGTTCGGCCATTCTCTCTGGCGATGGGACGCGTGGCAATTGGCGACGAGATTATCACGAAAGGCGTCGCAGTCGGACTCCGAAAGGGCTTTGAGAGTTTTACGAGAAAGTAGGACCCGCTGCACGGCGCCTCGGTGCCTGTGCACCACTCTCATGATGTTGGTGACCTCGGGGATATCCGAGTCGGGGTGGTTGAGGACGATCACGGGCTGGCTGTCGCGTGGGATTTTGACGGATTGCGAGGAGCTGTGGGGAATCAGGCGAAGGGTCGCCGGAGCGTCTCGAGGCGCTGGCTCCCAGAAGAGGACGTGAGGCGGACGCTTCTGGGATTTGCTGACGGGAGAGTCCTCCGAGGACGTGTCTCCCATGCGCTGTCGGTTCAGAGATGGCTCGCTGGATCCTGAGACTGCTGCTGGGACGGATGTGGAAGAGTTTGAATCATCAAAGTTGCTGGTGTTGACTGGCTCAGATCGCTGGTTTGCAACTGATGAAAACATAGAGCAGAAGAATACATAATAATGCCTTTAACTGAAAATTGAATGTTTAATCTTGTCATTATACATTACTGACACTATTTTATTTGATAATGTTCAGTGCTTTGACACAATCTGCATTAAAGGCACTATATAAATAAAGGTGACTTCCCTAGTAAAAAATAAATATACTGTATTTAAATGACATTTATTTCATGCTCAGTATATTACAAATACATTTTCATATTTATGTACTTAATAAATTGCAAAGTTATTGTACTTTTAGTATACTAAACTGGTATACTTAATGCACTTTAGTAGTGCTGAAGTCCAATAGAAGACATACTTAGTATATATGATTGTGCTAAAGTGGAACTATTACAAGTATACTTTAGGGACACTTTAAATATTCAGCATTTAAAGGGCACTATTACACAATCCTTATTAAAAGTGACATAAACACATACTTTAGGCTTATTAATAAGAAATACGCTTTGTGCACAAGTAATATTACAAAATAAAGTTGAACTAAATTTGTTTTATCTCTGTAGGTTTTGAATTATCTGTGAGTAAATATGTTAATGGTTTTGAACTATGCTTAGTATGAAATAAATATATTACTTTTTTACTATGGTTGACATTATAATACTAGTAACAAAGCTGAAATATGTTTCGATAATACTCTATATAGTGGAAAAATGTAATTTCATAAATGAGAATAAATAATTATATCTTATTTAGTGCATTAAATGCTTTGAATGTTGACAACAGATATCTTGGATAATGGTTACCATTAGCTATTTTAAGTAAAACATAAAAACAAAGGTGTTGCTTTTTTTTTTTGTGGTAATTACAATTGTTTATGGAGTCATTTGAGAGTAAATACACAAGGCTGAAAACATGTTTAGATACTGACATTTTTAATTGCTATATTTTGCAGTATTTTGTGGAAACAATTAATTGCTTGGAAAGACTGTACTTTCAGATTAAATACAATGTTTTGATACATATATGGAAAACATGTTTAAACAATCTTTTCAACTATTTTAATGACTATATTTTACTTCCTGCACTGAATGCTATGAATGTTTGTGGCAACAACAGATATCCTGGATAATAGCTATCATTATTAAAAAAAAGAAAAAAAAAAAAAGAAGAAAGTCTTGTATTTTTTTTCCTTTTTAATTGTAATTGTTTACAGAGTCATTTCAGAGTAAATTCAATATTTTGATTTGAATATTTTAATGTTTTGATACACATATGCAAAACAGATTACTATATTTTACTTCTTGCAATAAATACCCTAAATATATGTGGCAACAATAAATTGATTTAATTTGAGTTAATCAAACAATGTTTTAAAAATGTTTGATAATTATTTATTAAGAATTATTATTATTTAAAATATTTAAAACATATATTTCAAATGTTACTATTTTTTATTATTATTATTATTACTTATTAATAATTACTAATTATTTTTATGCTTATTATTATTTATTATTATAGATACTTCAAATATAAAATTCCTTCAAATGGCATCAAAACTAAGCTTCTACAGATACATATCTATGATAAGTTCAACATTATTTTTTTTTTCACAATACGCAGAACTATCTAAAATTAACAGTAAACTAAATCCTGTGAAAACCAGCTGCTTCTGTCTGCTGGAATAAGTTTCAATGTTTTGTTATCCACATTATTTAACTCTAAACAGGGTTACTGCTCATTTTCCATGGCTTTACTTAAACGATTTGATTTAGAGCTCACTCACAACAAGCCAATGAAACATTTCAGTCAAGTTATGCACAACTACAACAACAACAACAAAAATTAAACTAAACACATGCTATGGAAATTTCCAGCCTTTTAACAATTATCTCAAATTTTCCATGACTAAGGGAGCCGTGTCCAAAAGACGAAACACAACAAGTACACTTGGGTCTCCCAGAGTGCTCTGCTTATTGCTTACCTCCAGCGTGTGTGAAATCTCTCAGAGCTTCATCAGAGCTGGTCCGATCCGCTCTCGCCTCATCCAGCAAATGGATGACTGTTGTTAAAGGCAGCTCATCCACCGGAGCGCTGCAGCTCTCGCGCTGACCCACCGGGACCAGACGCTCTCTGGGGTCCATGTTGTTTGTGCACTCGTCAGCATTGCCATGGAATAACAGGCCCCCGTCTTCACTTTGACACTCGTGCAGATCTTTCAGGGGAGATCCAGAGGACGGACTCATGCGGTCGAACCCAGAGATGGAGCACGCTTTCGGCTGATCCGGTTCATCGAACGCTGTTGAGAGGAGCCGTGAACTGCACCTTTCTTCCAAAGAACCTGCATCCGAAGTCAGATCACTATGACAACCTGAATCTCCTTGGCATGCGGTGAAGTTTTCCTCAGATTCGCTGAAGGCCTGGCAGTCAGTTGTGTTGTTTTTTGCATGGAGACTTCGAATATCTGAATTACGGCTGCATGCATCGAGATGAATAGCTTGATTGTTGCATCCATCGCTTTGTTGGCTTTTTATCCTCTCCACCACCGAAGACAGAAAGTCCTGCTGAGCTGCGCATCCTTCCCGCTTCTTTCTGATGGACGAAGAACTTCTAGGCGTCACCTGAGAACGGACATCATCGGATCGGTCTTGCCGATCGGCTGCTTTCACAGTGCGAGCGTCCTTCGAAACGTCTTGCTTGTTTGAAGGAATGACTTTGAGAACTACATGCTTTTTGCCGTCCACCATCTTGAACCTGACCACCTTCGTAGTGCAATCTGGAGGCACAGATATATTGCTCTTCTCCATGAGCCCGCTTAGCTTATCTTTCCCAGTGCACTTTGCATTAGCTTGTGACGGATGGGGTGTAACTAAATCTTGCTGACCTTTGAAAGATGCAGGCCAGTTTTTACCACCACAGATGGTCCTTTCGAGATACTGCTGCGTTTCCTCCAAGGTCTTCTCGGGGTCCATTAAGACGCCGTAGTCATGCATTAAACCGGGTGTGGAGAACGGGAGTAATTGGGACGTCCACTGGGGTTCTGGTTTTGGAAGTAAGCACTTGAACTCTTGAGAAAGCTTACTGTCTTGCTTAACAGGTGCCCGCTTTCTCAACCAATTTCTCCTGCTCCACCTTTGACGGCAAGCAGCGTCCATGTGCTTATTTTTCCGTGCATTTCCATTAGCAACGCAACACGAGTGACACACAAACTGCTTCATCTCCTGGAAAGAGTGTTTGCATTTGGGGCATTCGTACTGACCGTTGAGGGCGTGCTGAGCTTGACAGTGTTTGGTGAATTGGGGAAGCGTTCGCTGGACGTTGTCTTCACAAATCTCGCAAACGAACAAGCAACCCTCGTGTTGCATTCGGTGCTGCTGAAGCGTAGTTAATGACGGCGAAGAGAAACCGCAAGCGTCGCAGGGAAACATCGGTGGGCTTCCTTTGCCTCCGTGGATGATCTTAAAATGCATGGCTAATTCGCCAGGTCTGAAGGAGATGCCGTCATCGCACGAGGAGCAGGTGAACGTGTTAAGGCTTCGAGGTCGCTTGTTGGGCTTCCCTGTGGCTGTAACATTCCTCTCCTCTTTCACAGTGTTTCGTTCGGTAGGGAATGAAAAGCAGGTCTTCCTGAGACGTAGGCGTTTATGCCAAATGCCCCTCTCTTCCTTCCCAACCTGAGCGTCAGGGTTGCCATCGACCCCATTCATATTGGATGTACAGAGCCCTACAAAAAACAAGGGACATTTGAGCTTTAAGATCCTCAAAACTCCATAATCAATACAAAATCACAACCTCATAATTAATAACATGCGTCATTACCTTTTTTACCAATGCTTCCAACTGCAATATTAAGCAGTATGTAAGTGATGAGTACTAATATAGTATTTTTCTCTTTTTTTATTAAAAAAAAATTATCTATTTGCACTTATTATCATAAGATGCACTTATATGAGAAAGGAAACTGCTTAAAATAGTGAAAATAAAATAACGCATGACTCAAGTCAAGTAAATGTAACTTGATTTAAGAATATTTAGACAAAAGCTTGATTTCTAGAGAAAAAAATAATAAAAATTATAGATTTATGTTTAAAAGAAGAATAAATATCTGTCAGTGTTTTGCTTCGCCACTGAATAAAGATTATTATTACCTCTTGTTTTAAAGCATAAACTATTTTCAGAATAAAAGACATGACTTTGCCTCTTAAGTAAATGTAACTTGACTTAAAAATGTTTATACTAAAAAAACAAAACAAAAAAACTAAGTAAGTTTATTTTTATGACCACAGATTTTTTTTCTTAGTTTAAGCATAAACTCTTTGCCTTTAAAATATTTTTATATTTATACTGAAAACAAATCTACGCATATGCATTTGCTGAGAAGTGTTTTTGCTTATTTCATTTAATCTTGTCATTTTGAGTAATTATTGTAATGCATGCTGTGTAAACCATTTAATTGACATTCAATTTAATTATTAACTACTGTTTATGATCAAATTCTAACCACATATGACAAAAAACTGGCACATGTACAGTGTGTACATCAAGAATTATCTTGAAAAAACAGAACCTAGACTTCTTTGAAAAGTCATTTGTTAGTTACACAAAACCAGACTACAACATCTTTATTACAAGTCAATATATTTGAATGAATCTAAATTTAAGTGTGGGTTTAATACACTGTACTACGGTATTACCATGATTTTTGGACATGGTATCCTAATAGTACATTAGTAACTTATTATAAATGTACTCAGTCCTCCGTTGTTTACTTTTTCAGTGTTATTCCTTAACAGCTTATGCAACATGTGTGTAACAAATAAATAACTAAGGGTTTTCTAAACATGTACCATGGTAATAGTATGGTATTCTTTAAAATACACAGGGACTATCTTGCAAATTCCATTGTAATATGATAGTCTTTTAATCCCACGATACACATCAAAGTAGCATGGGATGGTATTGTTTTGTAAGCATACCCTGTGTCCCAATATGCATACTATCCACCCCGTCTGCCCTAAATAGCATTGAAAATGACTAATTTTACAGAATAGTATGCACATTGGGACGCATGCATAGTTTTACTACATGAGTATTTAATAGTCTTCCTCACATCTTTGTCTTAATACACACATGCATACTGATCCGTGCATCTCAAAAGACATAAAATGTAAGTAATTCTATACTTAAATACAGTAAACCAAGCATGCACCGTGAGTTAAATAAAGTACAATCAGTTTGCACCTGTGGTTCAGCTGCATAATTCCCCCTATGTCACAATGCAATGAACGTGTTATAAAGTTTTCAAATCGTTTTAGATCAAACTTAATGCAATGCAATGTCAAATCCAATGCCTCCAGTTTACTTTAGCAACTATGCAGACTGTGCTTATTCAAAGTTGACCAACAAACATGTTTCAAACTGCTATATCGTGCATGCCATTATGCGCGCGCGACACTGCCTATCCGCTAATAAAACTTGTATTCCGCTCCAAAGTCGAAGTTTATGCCGTGCATACGTGAAAACGCACATAAGTGCATGTAAAAGTGTCGAAGGTGAGCAGACTTACAGCGCTTTTCCGCCTCCCGTCCAACCAGAATCAGTCAACAGCGCACGGCAGCCATGACAGTTCAATCCGGGGACAAAAGCAGCTCAAGCCCATGACAAGAATGGATTACCTGCACGCCACATCGTGCTAATGTCTAATTGCATTGTCTAAATTGCATGCGTTTTTCCACGCGTTAGGTATGCTTTCAGTTTTGAAGGAAGCTCATTCATGCCACAGACTTGTTGTGCACAGAAAAGTCCAGCCCTGTGAAGACAGCATGTGCTTCCTCTTTCACCATACATCATTCAGCACTGTTTATAACGACCCTATAGAGGCACACAGCTCTTACATTGTTGAGCAGTTTATTACACAATCATCTCACTCACAGAAAAACACACACATTCTAACAATGTAGAAGTTATTTTTACTTTATCTGATCCATTTTTACTTTTTTGTAATTCAGTTATGGACATTTAAGTCAATACAGGTTTCCACATGTCAGGAAAAAGCCATTTCTAACTTTAAAAAAAGTTAAGACAATTATTAAGATTCTTAAAATAGAAAGTGTTCATTTAAAAAAAAAAAGCAAGTCACGGAAAAGTCATGATAATTACACTGCTTAGATGTCAAGGACGTAACAATATTGGGAGAAAAGCCAATACGTTATAAGAATCAATAGTTGCAATCTCATATTGATAGAATATTTATAATTTAAATCACAGGTGCCAAAACTTTTGAAACAAAAGACTAAAAATCTACATTTACTGAGGGCCATGTGTAAATAATGCAAACTTTAAAAATGTTTTAAAAAACTTAAAAAACACACACACACACACAAAAAAACATGAATGTTAAAATAAAATTAATTATTAATATATTATATTAATATAATAGTATTTATGTGTGTGTGTGTGTGTGTGTATATGTATATATAATGAAGCTATTTGCTTCAATGACATGTTTTTATTGCATGATGGGCAAAGCCAAAGGTCATCACACTGGTTTAAATCTATTACTCAAAATTATTATAAATAAATAAATAAATAAATAAAACAGTGCTGTCAAATGATTAATCACACCCAAAATAAACATATGTATGTGTTCTGTGGTTATTTATTATGTATATATGTGCACACACATACAGTATATAACAAATGCAATTATCAATAAAACCTGGACAGGTCTTGAAGCACTTTTTAAGGCATAAGGAAAACACTTATCTAAAAATGAAAGTACAGTCTGTCTGCATATGAATATATGCTAATAGATCGAGGATTTTCTGCATTTATACTTCTGCTCAGGGTGCTAAAATGACTTACATAAATCGTGCTTTTGTCAGACTTTTTTGCTTTTTTGAAATTTGCCTTTGTTTTCTAAGATATCATTTTGAATAAAAGCATTTGTTCAATTATTAAATGTAAATTCAACCAAAAAAGCATTTCATATCATTTGCATTCTGAATAAAATTCCATTAACATCACATCTATTTGGATTAAAACTGAAATAATTTCTTAATTTTCAGTGCCAGTCTGAAGATACGTATCTGTATTGCTGCTTTATTAATAGTGAGCTTCATGTGCTAAAGTCCTGTAAAAGCTATTTAACACTCAAGTGCACTGCATGTGATGTGTATAATAATATACAGGAGCCCAAAACACTTCCATTTAACACTTTATTTAAGAATTGCTCAGTTTTTCCCATTTCATTTCATTTAAAACCAACTAAAACAAGTGAATATTTTGTTTTAACGCTTTAATGAAAACAAAACAGAAGTTAAAGGTTATGATGATCATCATTGAGGAGAGAGTGGCCTCTAGTGGTGAGATCGTGTTATAGCAGGCTCCGATATTTGGAATTAAGGGTGTTTTACAAACTTTACAAACAGCTATTAGCGAAAATGGTGTTTCAAGTGCAAGATTCTGCCATCTTGTGTTTTCCCACCACATTTGTTTCAGTGTAATTCAGTGTTTGATTGCTCGTACTCGCTGCATCGATATCCGTGCCTTGTGATGACGCAGATGAAATCTTAATTCTGATTGGTCGCGCTCTGTGATTGTAAGGCGACTTTTGATTGGCTGAGACGGTCAATGGGCTCGCCGTGCTGTGTATTGTTTCTTTGCTCGTGAACACGGAGTGTAAACTTTGATTTGATTTACACTTTGATTATCCGAGGGAGTTTATTCGGCTGCTAGTTTTCCTCGTGCTGTCTGTATGCAGGCGTCCTTGTGTGCGGTGAGTTCTTTACTGATTCTAGACTCTGAAAAGTTCCCATCGTCTGCTTTTTCCCTTTAAAAGTTAAACATGGAGAGCTGTTGTATTATTGACATGACTCTTTGATTTAAAGTATGCTAGTGAGTCATTCCACTCATTGATTCTTGTTGTGTTGCCTGTGACCTGCATCGGTTTGTATTGTGCACTTCGAGAAAGACTCAGGCTTGTTACTCCAAATGATCTCCTCCTGAAGTGTGTTGGACCAATCAAGACCTTCAGCGGTGTCGTCGTCATCAGGGCTGATTGTTGCTGGAGCTTTGATTTGTCTTGGGATGCATTGAGGTGCTTTTGCTCAATGAAGCTGGTCTGATCTTTAAACCTCATATATTCCAGGAGGCCAATGGAGCTGGAGGGTCAGTGGTGGAAAGGAGAACTTGCAGAGGACATCTATCAGGCCCTGCGTTACAAAGTTTGTATTCCTGTCATTTTGGTGCCATTGAACGTGTGTTAATGTCATGCATGCACGCACATGAACTTTGCACAGATCTGTTATTACAAAATTGTCATGGTAGTGAAATTGTCTTTTGGATTTCATAATGTAATTCATGCATGCATACGCAGCTTTGCTGTATGCAACTTTACTGAATTCACGTAAATGTATGCATATGCAACTGTTCTGTACTGTTCTCAAATAAAGCAAATTAATTGAATGCATGCATATGCAACTTTTGTGTACATTTTGTTTACATGCAGTCTTCATATAAATGCACTTTGTATGCATGCACATGCAACTGTTGGATTTTTTATAAATGCAAATTCAATGCATGCATATGCAACTTTGCATGTGAAACTTAAACTGATTATTGCACTAATCAATATTATAAAACACATTCATTGTAGTGTGGTTGTCTCATTGGATGTCTTTCAGGAGCTGCGGTTGCCTGCGTACAAAGGCCAGTCCCCACAGCTGAGCCTTAGACGATATTTTGCAGACCTTATAGCTATAGTCAGCAATCGCTTTAAGCTGTGCCCGGCAGCCAGACACTTAGCTGTTTATCTGCTGGACCTATTCATGGACCGCTATGACATCTCAGTACAGCAGCTTCACATGGTCGCACTGTCCTGCTTGCTTTTGGCCAGTAAGAGTCATACTCCTGTTATTGTGATATTCTGTTACTGTGTGTGGTGCACAAAACATAACCACTTAGCAACCGTTTTTATTTTCCAGGTAAGTTTGAGGAGAGAGAAGACCGCGTCCCGAAGCTGGAGACACTGAACAGTCTGGGCTGCATGAGCTCTATGAACCTGGTTCTGACCAAACAGGGTCTCCTGCACATGGAGCTGCTGCTCCTCGAGACGTTTCAGTGGAACCTGTACCTCCCCACCGCTGCTCACTTCATAGAGTACTACCTGCCGGTCGCCGTGAATGAGACGGACCTGCATGACGGCTGGCCGATGGCGTGCATGGAGAAGACCATGCTGTACATGTCCAAATATGCCGACTATTTCCTAGAGGTCTCTTTACAAGGTGCAGAGTTCAATTCAGATGCAGTGCATGTTTGTTGGAGTATAAGAACTGCACGATATACAGAATCAGAATGTTTAGTTCTTTTGCATTTCCTTTCCCTGTCAAGACCATGCATTTCTGCGATTTGTCCCGTCCCTGGTTTCTGCGGCGTGTGTGGCCTCCTCCAGGGTGATCTTGCATCTGTCTCCGACCTGGCCTCCGCGCCTGCAGCGTCTGTCAGCGTACACCTGGGAGCAGCTGCTGCCCTGCGTGGAGAGACTTTTAATGTGAGTTTTGTTAAGGGTTGTTATCTTTAACAGAAAAGCATACAAATTGAATGCATGTAAGTACAGTTTGATTGCATGCATGTAAAACATGCATTAAAATGGTATGTGCATGCATTGAAGTTACATTTACTTGCATGCAATGAAGATGTAAATGCATGCATTAAAGTTGCATTTACATCTTTACTGAATGGATGTAAATGCAACTTTGTTCATCCATATACAAACTACTTGAATTAATGCATATGTAACTTTAATGAATGCATGTAAATGTGAATTGAATGCATTTAGTCAAGTTGTAAATACAATACAGATGTAAATGCATGCATATATGTTGTAGTAACATATTTACTGAATGCATGTAAATGCAATTTCATTGGTACAAATAAAAGCTTTTCAGAATGCATGTAAATGCAGCTTTACTGAATGCTTGTAAATGCAACTTAATTTATGCATATACAAAACTTTATAGAATGCCTGTAAATGCAACTTGAATTGGTGCATATGCAAATTTGAATCCAGTAAAGTTGTAGATACAATAAAGATGTAAATGCATGCATTGAAGCTGTATTTACACCTTTACTGAATACATGTAAAATCGATTAATCATTGATGCAAATGCAAACTATTTGGAATGCATCTTAATGCAACTACAATGAATGCATATACAGCTTTACAGAATGCATTTCTGCATTTTCTTGATACTTGAAATAAACTAAATATTAAATAAAAAACAAAACTTATTTCAGCTACTTGCAAAGGCATAAATTTTCATTTTTGTTCAGTTTTTACTTCAAGCCCTAAAATAACTGAAGCTGAAAATAATCTCACAAGACAAGGCTTAAGCCTAGTCAGTGGGCCAATGTGTTATAGTGGAAGGCACTACAAACATGGAAGTCATCATCTCCCCTTATATCCTCTCTCTCTGTCTCTCAGTGCTCATGACAGTGACGTAAAGGAAGCAAACAAGCAGAAATGCCCACAGCCGAGTGCTCCGCCTGCACAGATGGTGTATCCTGTCCAGGGTCAGAGCGTGTCCTTGCATCAGTACATGCAGCGGCCGAGCACGCAATACATGCAGCAGAACTGCCAGCCGGTGGTAGTGTCCGCTCAAGGTCCGCCGACATATCTGACACATACGGCCTCAATGCAGGTCTCCACGGCCCCTCTGCACAGCCTCACGCAGACCATGGATGCCAAGGTGAACGTGCCCAGCAGGGCTTACCCGGTGAACTCACTGTACCCCTGCACCGCTCCCTGCTTCGACAGGTGATGAACGCAGGAACGCTTACACTGCACAAGGGGAGAGTTTGTATTCATAAAGCCAGCACACCGCTCTTAACTGTTACTTGAAACAAAACACTTCAGCTGCTGAATTCCGAATCCTTTTTAATTTAAGTGATCGGGGTGCAAGCTAGATGATTTAAGTCACTGTATTGTTCATGAGGTGTGGGATAATACGAAATGTGCAATATTCTAATGCTGTCGTGCATTATCCACTGAATACTGCCTTGTGGTGTTTCCTTTGTTGTGTTAAGTTTACTTAAGTATTATTATTTACGGCCATCTTTCATAAATGAAGACATCATGGGAGTTCAAATCAATATTGAGTAAAAAAATGTGGTTTTTACTTGCATAAGCAAGTGTTATTTTGCTCTACCTCATTGAATGCAGACTAGTGTTGTCTCGTAACCTTACAAATGCACTTTGGTACAGTGTTGTTTGTTTGTTTGTTTGTTTTCTTTTCTTTCTTTTTTTAAATAAAAATGCAACATTTCAGTTGTAGCTAGTTTGGGTGGTGTTAGGTTTGTGGCCACAGGAACATGTTCATGATTAAAATTCACTTCTCAGATTCACACAAATGTTCACATATTGAAACTGTCTGTTTGTATAAGTTCAGACTATACAATCCAGTTCACTGTATTATTTGTATTTTATTTATTTTTTATTGGATATCTCCATGATTATTGCATTATTATTTTGTTTAACTAATGCGTACATTCTTATTAATTTAGGTAATGATTACTATATAAAGTGAACGACAACACACTCACACTTATTTATTCATTCATTCATTCATTCGTTTTATGTAATGTAGAATAATCGTAGGACTTTTAATTTGTACTTTTATGCTTACAACGTTCACAAGCATGGTTAAAAAGGTTATACATTTCTGCAGATAATCAGACTAATTACATGTGACAATTTCTCAATTTGAATGTCAATGAAATTTAGGGCAAGTAATCGCAATTGTCATTGAAAGTCTTTTTTTGTTCTTCGTCTACCATTGTGAGTTCTTGCCCAGACTTTTATTTTGAAGAATTCCCTAGCTGTGGCTATAAAGCTTTTTTCAGCATTTTACCCGTGTAGATAAACCCTCATCCGCCAGACTGTTGGGACTGTATTAAACACACTTCCAAAACTGATTGTTTGTTTCTTAAAGTAATATTTTTACTTTACAAAATATTGACAACAGCAGCCTAGAAATGCAGAACATATATATCGTGACGAAAAATAATAATATCAAGAGAATTCCTCATCAGATGTCGCAAATTATTTAATATGTTTTTTATTAATATTATTAATAATATTATTATTTGTATGTGTGTTTTATTCTAACCCCACCACAGGAGCTCCGCATGCATGTGTCGTCACATCCGGTATCACAAAGGCTCTAGAACGTTACCGTAGCTTCGCGTTCATTCTGCTGTGTGTGTATTTAAGCGCGTGTCCTGCTGCTGGCGCTCTTTCAGTCTGTCATGACATTACAAAACATATCTGCATCAACGTTCATGTAAACATAAACTCTAAACGTGTGCTGGACGCGTCCCCGGGAGCGTTATATTGCATATCAACAGGTAAGAAGAAGCAGGCAGGATTTATAACACACTAACGTTAACCCTCGTGGGTGTGGGTGCAGAAATATAGCGGTGTTTAAGTGAACTAATGAAATAACGTTATATTTGATATGTTCGTAGTCTTCTTAAGTGCACAGATTCTTAGTAGTGAGGTGTGGTTGATTTTATTTTGAAAGGCTGTCGTTGAAAACAAACACATAGTTTTGCTCTAATGAGAATTTAACTGACATTTCAACTGACCGTTTTTAAATACCAACGACATTCCATTTAAACACACGTCACCCGGGTATTTAAATCTGACGTGAATCACATGGTTTGAAGTTCGATGCAGAATTGATACATTTGTTGTTATTTGGTTTAAAACGTATCTTAAAGCTGTAGTAGCCGTTTTATTGCATCCGATTATAGTGTTTGACTGTAAGCTGTGTCACGCAGTAAATGTTTATGTACACACCTCCCTCAAACTGAACTTTCTAGATAGATTTCTGGAGAATTTTCTTTTTTAAGGCGGGACTAACTTGCATGTTTTCATTTTCATCTATTTAAACCGTGGCACCTGTTGTCTACTGTGACAGCAGCTAGACTAGTATTAGGCTACTGGTTAGGTTTGTAACTTAGTGATCGCAGACATCAATAAGGTCATGGTTTGTGAGTTTAATTACTTAAAGGGTATGTGAATTAAAGTATATTGTTATTAAAGTATAGTATTTGGTTGCAATATAAAATTAGGGACTCAGATTCATAATATAGCTATAATGTAGGTCCTTTACTTTCATGTAACTATAGAAGCTTGTTTCTGCCATGGAACAAAATATAAATAAAGTTAAAAAAAAAACACAATAATTGTGACTGTCTAAGAATTTCAATTTTATATCTTGCAACTTTTGACTAGACTTTTTTTTCTTTGAGACGCAAAATAAATGCAACCTTTTTATGTCACAATTGTCTTTTTTCTTATTTATAATTTATTGACATTATTTGTTTGTATATTTACCATTAAATCCCATTTTTCCATAGCCTGTATGCCTTCTAAAAATATATATTAATTATTTGTATTTTTATTCTTAGTCATTTATTTTTACTTTATTTCGAGGTGGTTCTGATATTTGTTTTTGTTTTTAAATTAGTGAATATCAGTAAAAAATAATCATGCTAAAACCAGTATGTAGTTGCTGCTGCATTAAAGAGTCTTCTTTCGTCTGACAGTGTGTTTGTGTGTGAAGCACCTGGACCTGTAGGTCTTCACCGGCAGAAGAGAGCGGCCATACAGGCCCGTTGTCATGCTGTGCTGGGGAAATGCCTCGTACGGGCAGCTGGGTTTGGGTGGGATTGACGAGGAGATAGTGCTGGAGCCGAGGAAGTGCGAGTTCTTTGAGGGCAAGCGGGTGCGGGATGTGGGACGCGGCAGACGTCATAGTGTCTTCCTGCTGGAGGACGGGACGGTGTACACCTGCGGCTGCAATGACCTGGGACAGCTGGGGCATGACAAAGCACGCAAGAAACCAGGTAAGGCTGCAAAGACACTTTACAATCACAAACATTATTAATGTAATATCTTAATTAGATGATTTACTTGAAATCTGATGTCATCAGTTCCTCCTTTTCACAATTGTTTTAATAAGGTAATATTAGGGTGGTTCCTCTCTAATTTGATCCTGCTGGATTAAATCATGCCTCGCCCTTTTTGTACATTTCATGTAAAGTGCGTCTTAGACAGCATTTCATGCTAACCTAAAATTGTTCACTGAGAATAATATATGAATGCTTGTTTTATTGAATCAGTTTTGTATTTAAGATCTGAGTAAATAGTTTTAATTTGTCTGGTTTTTGTTAAGGGTGTATTTATATGATTAAAAATACAGTAAAAACTGCAAAATTGTGAAATATTTTATTAATTTGAAATAATAAAATACATATGTTTATTATAAAATAACTGATTTCTAAATGAATATACAGTAGTGTGCATTACAGTAGCATTTTCAGCAACAAAAATGGTTTTAAGTGGGTTATTTCTATCTTTTGCGGTAGTGTGTCAGTTGGAAATATCTCACTGCATTATTACAATTATTGACAAAAATAATGTTTGGAAATGTAAACTGATATTTCCAACTGACACGCTACCGCAAAAGATAGAATAACCCACTTAAAACCATTTTTTGTTGCTGAAAATACTAGTGGTCTAAGACTTTTGCACAGTACTGTATGGTAAAATGTGATTTATTGCTGTGATCAAAGCATCTTCAGTGTCACATGATCCTTCAGAAATCATTCTAATATGCTGATTTTCTGCCCAAGAAGCATTTCTGATTATTATTAATATTGAAAACCGTTGTACTGCACAATATTTTTGTGGAAATGGTGATACATTTTTTAATTTTTTTTACTTTTAAGGAATCTGTGATGCATAGAAAGTTCAAAACAACATTTATGTGAAATGATACATTTTTTGCAGCATTATGAATGTTTTTACTGTCACTTTTGACCAATTTAATGCCTTTTTGCTGAATACTAATAAATAATAAATAAAAAAAATGGCCTTTTGGTAGTGCATCACAATCCCTTAAACTTTCCCTCTTTGGAAACACTGGGTTATTTTAGGTTATGTCAATGAAACAGT